>ML271140.1:0-68302 GCA_005239495.1 Nicotiana undulata
TTTCGGGGTTGTATATATTTGGCCTAGCTGTGGTTCAGCTTGTTTCTACGGCCTTACCCCATACCGTTAATTAAATTACGCACTTTTATTGTTATAGCTGTACGGTGGCTTGCCTAACCTCGCCATTAGGTGCCATCACGACCTGAACCGATTTTGGGTCGTGACAATTTTCCTAAATATTGCAAATTTATTTACCGTTTTATTTATACTTAGCTTTTTCTTTCCAGTAATCAAATAGATAAAAAATTGTGTTCCACGATTATGACATCTAACGAAACTGTTGAGATCAGTGACCTAGATTACGAGGAGTATGACAAGATCATGATGCCCAACAATCCCCCGCAGGTTCGAGCAGTTGGAGATTCAGAAAAAGCCCAACCTCGAAGAAACAAAAGTGGTAAATCTTGGAAGTGAAAAAGATGTAAAAGTAACGAGGATTAGCATTCACCTAGAAGCCAAGCAGACGGAAAAAATAATTGAGCTCCTCCGACAGTATGTCGATGTGTTCACTTTGATTCCATGCCGGGATTAAGCACCTACATTGTTTCCCATCAACTGCCCACAGATGCTATTATACCGTCGGTCAAGTATAAAGGAAGAAAAGACCAAACAAATAGAAGCAAATATGGTAAAGGTCACCAACTATCCAAGCTAGTTGGAAAACATCGTCCCAGTACCCAAGAAGGATGGAAAGATTAGAATATGTGCGGACTACTGAGATCTCAATAAAACTTGTCCAAAGGACGATTTCCCTTTGCCAAACATCCACATCCTCATCGAGAACTGCACAAAGTACGAACTGCAGTCGTTTGTAGATTGTTTTGCTGGATAAAATCAAATCTTAATACACGAGGAAGATGCAGAGACGACAACTTTCACCACGCCTTGGGGAGTCTGCTGTTATAGAGTTATGCCATTATGTATCAAGAACGTCGGCGCCACCTACATGAGGGCCATGAAGACCCTCTTCCATGACATAATTCTTAAGGAGATTGAAGTGTATGTGGATGACATCATCATAAAGTCTCGAAAAATCTCGGAGCATTTGGACAACTTGAGGAATTTGAATGCATGCGAAGGTACAATTTGAAGTTTAACCCACCAAAGTGAACGTTTGGAGTGCCCGCTGGAAACCTATGATGACCCAAAGGGTCATTTTATGAATTTAGACCTAGTTTTAGGCTTACTAGCCATAAAAAGACTAATTTTAATCACCTCGATTTGTGTGCGCAGTCCGGGCGTGAAACCGGAAAGCTTATATGTGAAAATATGAAAAATAGTAATTGCTAGAGTTAAAATTTGGATTTAGTTGACTTTGGTCACAAAAAAATTTTTGGTAAACGAACCTAGATCTGTGTTCGAACGATTCTGGGAGTTCCGCAGTAAAATATGGGACATGGGCGTATTCCCGGAGTTGAATTCCGAGGTCCCAAGTCTTAAATAATATTTTTTGAAAAAAATTGTTCTGCTGGTTAATGCAAGAAATAAAATAATATGTGAAATATATGATATCAGGCCCATATTTTGGTTCTGGAGCCCGAACAAGTTCGTTATGTTATTTAAGTCCTATCTATGAAGTTTCATGAGAATCGGAGTTGATTTGATGTAATTCGAACATCCGGTTGAAAAGTTGGGAATTTGAGTGTTCTCGAGGAAATATTGAGTTTTGAGGATAAATCTGTAGATTTTGATGAATTGATCGCACGAACAAGTCCGTATAATGTTTTTAGACTTGTGTGCATGTTTGGTTTGGATCCACGAGGGCTCGGGTGAGTTTTGGGTAGGCTACGGAGTGTCTAGACTTAGAAAAATACCTAACAACTGAACATCTGGTGTGCAGTCCTCAGATCTCGCAAATGCGAGGTCGGGCTTCGCAATTGCGAAGCCAATGGCCAGCCTCAGATCTCGCATTTGCAAGGTCTTGGGTCGCAAATGCGAAGGACCCCCAGTCACAAATGCGAAGCCTTGCTCGTATTTGCGATATTTTTTCGGAAAGCTCAAGGTTCACAAATGCGAACTCCAATTCGCAAATGCGAGACTCGCAGCCTGTTATATCAGCCTTTTGACGGGTTTTTCACTTATTTTTCAATTTTCTCAAACCCTAAACCTCCATAGGAGATTTTCCAAAGATCCAAGCTTCTCCAAATCATTGGTAATTGATCTCTAACTAATCTCTTTCAATTCCTAACAACTTTTAACAAGATTACAACAAAAATTCAAGAGTTTTCATGGTAAAAATTGGGTTTTTGGGTAGAACTTAGGAATTTCAAAATTTGGGGAATTGGACGTCGAATTGAGGTCAGATTCCAATAACAATTGCATATCCGGGCTCGGGGGAGATTGGGTAAACGAATTTTGGTCCGAACCTCGAGTTTAGACCAAGCGGGTCCGGGGTCAATTTTTGAATTTGGACAAGCAAACATAGAAGAACCATTGTTTTTCAATAAAGTTGATTCCTTTAGGCTATGATTGATAACATTGAGTCAATTGTGATTAGATTTTAGCAAATTAGAAGCAAATTTTAAAGGAAAGGCAGTGCTAGAACAGGGAATTGCTTGTGAGATCGAGGTAAGTGCTTGGTTTAACCTTGTCTTGAGGGAATAGGAATCCCCAACCTGATTGTTATGTGAAATTTCTTGTGTGTGGTGTATAGGTGAGGTGACGAGTACCTATGCACTACCAAATTGTTTGTTTAACAGTATTCCTTCCCTGTTTCTAATTTATTTGGTTCTTGGCTTAACTCTTTTGTGATCATTAAGGTTTACATGGCTATTTGGTTTCATTAGATTATTGCGAAGTATTGTTGCAAGTGTGTTAAACGTGTTGGTTGTCCCTTTGATTTTGTTATGGTACATAAAGATTGAGCTAGATGACAATGTTACCGTATTTACATATATTCTGGTTGGTTTCATTATGAAATGATATTGGATATAACTTATGAGCTATACTATTTTCTGTTTACAAATGTTGAGATAAAAGTGTTGTGAAAGACTTGGATTGAATTGTGAAAGTTTTCACAAATAAATAAAATGATGATATGTCTGGTAGGAGCGAGTTCCACGCTGCAATAAGGTGTAATAAGGGTGGACGGGTGGGATCGGGTTGCACGCCGCAACATGTGTAATAAGGTGGAATATAGGGCCGTGTAATAAGGTGGGACATGTGGGAGCGGGTTGCACGCCGCAACAAGGAGAAATAAGGGAGGACACCTATGTTTTTTACTGATTTTCCAAGAAAAAGCAAAGATTTGAAAAATTATTGTTTTACTTTACTATTTTACGTATTTTACACCTATTATTATTTTAAAAAGTCAAACTTGAAATTTTGGAAATTATGTGAGATTTTGGTTATAGTTGAGGCCTGGAAAGAGGCAACTGAGTTATTTATTTATTGTTACAAGTTTATTGTTCTTGTTTTGTTTAGAATTGTTTTTCTTGTTTTGTTATATATATATATATATATATATATATATACATATACATACTGTTACAAGTTACGTTACATTGCCCCACCTTAGCCTTGTCACTACTTCGTCGAGGTTAGGTTCGACACTTACTCAGTACATGGGGTCGGTTGTACTAATACTACACTCTGCACTCTTTTGTGTAGATCCAGGTATCGGCCAGCGTTAGGAGATCTTAGTAGCCGACATTCATCGATTTGGAGACGAGGTAGATCTGCTGGCGTCCGCAGATTCCTGGCGTCTTCTCTTCGTCTTATAGATACTGTTTTATTATATTCAAAAGAGTTACATTATTTCTTTCATCCCATTATTTGTAGTATTCTTAGTGGTTCGTGAATTGTGACACTAGACCCTAGGGTAGTCTTATGTTATTTATTTAGTTAGAGGCTCGACTTAATTATTCATTTTTATTTTATTCGTGAATTATGCGTGGAATTAATAAATTTAGTTTATTCTTGAATTGTTCTGTTGTATGTAAATAGAATTTAATAGAAATTAATTAACTAAGTTCTAACATTGGCTTGCCTAGCTAGTGTGGTCCTAGGTGCCATCATGATCCCTATGATTGAGAATTTGGGTCGTGACAAAAGCTATAGGGCTTCATTGTAAGAAGGAAGGGGATAAAACTGGACCCATCAAAAATCAAGGCCATCCAGAAATTACTGCCACCAAAGAGCAAGAAAGATGTCATGAGTTTCCCCGGGAGATTGAATTACATTAGTCGTTTCATAGCCCAGTTCACGGTAATCTATGAACCCATTTTCAAGCTGATGAAGAAGGATGCTGGAACAAAATGGACAAAAGCGTTCCAGAAAGCCTTTGATAGAATCAAAGAGTATCTTTCAAATCCACCAGTGTCGGTTCTCCCTGAACTAGGGAAAACATTGTTGCTCTATTTGTCATTCTTGGACAACGCCTTCGGCTATGTGTTGGGGTAGCACAACGAAACTGGGAGAAAGGAGCAACCATCTACTACTTGAGTAAGAAGTTCACGCCATGTAAGGCCAAGTATACCCTGATAGAAGGCACTTGTTGTGCTCTGTCTTGGATTTCTCATAAGCTAAGGCATTACATGTCAGCACACACGACGCATCTGATATCTCGACCCGATCTGCTAAAATACATCTTCCAGAAGACGATGCCTACCGAAAAGCAATCTAAATGGCAAATTCCTCAGCAAAGTCAACATTGTGGAAGGCTTTCAAAGGACAATATCCATCTCGCTGAGAATCCAGTGGATGGGGATTACGAATTGCTTACAACATATTTCCCCAATGCAAAAGTACTATTTGCCGTAGAATATATTACAGAATCATACCCTGGGTGGAGAATATTTTTCGATTGTGCAACAAACTTCAAAGGAGTTAGAATTTGGGCATTCCTGATTTCGGAATCTGGAAAACACTATCAAACATCAGCAAAGATAAGATTCCCTTGTACCAATACTATGGCTGAGTACGAAGCATGTATTCTTGGGATAAGAATGGAAGTCGACATGAACATCAAAGAACTTTTGGTCATAGGAGATTTTAGTCATAGGGAAGTCCTATACAGGAAGACCCCGAACTTAGGTTTATTGAGATGTTTAGTTGTTGTTGAAGCAACCAGGCTATTGGAGGAAATATATGCAGGGACATGCGGACCCCATATGAACAGGTTCACATTAGCAAAGAAGATTTTGAGAGCTGGATATTTTTGGATTACTATGGAAAGTGACACTATCCTCTACAGGCAGAAGTGTCACCAGTGTCAGATTCACAGTGATTTCATCTAGGTTCCACCAAATGAGCTAAACGTAATGGGTTCACATTGGCCGTTCATCGCTTGGGGAATGTACGTGATTGGACCTATAGAGCCTGCAACATCAAACACACATCGTTTCATTTTGGTAGCCATCGACTACTTCACCAAACGGGTCGAGACATCATAACTGACAATGCCATTAACCTTAACAATGACCACATAAGAGAAATCTACGAGAAGTTCATAATCGTTCACCGCAATTCCATTGCCTACAGACCACAATGAATGGGCAGTCGAGGCAGCCAACAAGAATATCTAGAGGATTCGGCAAAAAATAATGGACAATCACAGGCAATGGCACAAGAAACTACCTTTCGCTTTACTGGGTTATCGAACTACTATGAGAAAATCCACCAGGGCAACGTCGTACATGTTGGTATACGACACTGAAGCAGTGATTGATAAGTAGGAATTTTGACTACTTATTTGCACTCTTTTACTTTAGTTTTAGCTCAAAAATGCTTAAAGGTATTCCCAAAACTGTTAAAATGTGCTTACTTGCTGGAGCATTGGAAAATGAGCCAAAACAATGAATTCAACTCAAGAAGGAGTATTTTTGGACAAGGACTAAAACAAGGAAAAAAGAGCAGAGTGAGGACCGTAGAATATTGAGTGCGGTCGCAGACTTTGAAGGACCTCTGACAGAATTCCTTTGCAAAGTGCGGACCGCACAATTATTGTGCGGCCGCAGAAGATGAGGTTTAGAGAGATGGAGTTCTAATTCCACGAAGAAGTGCGGACCACACTATTATTGTGCGGCCGAAGAATTCAAGAGTGCGACCGCACTTAGAAATGTGCGGTCCGCAGAAGTCTCTCCTGTCAAGCTCAAATTCAAGAGTGCGGTCGCACTCAGAAATGTGCGGTCCAAAGAATCTGAAGAAGTGCGGTTGGAGCCCAAAATTATGCTACCGCAGAAATCCATCCTGTCAAGCCTATCTTCAAAGTGCGGACCGCACACCGAATTGTGCGACCGCAGAACCTCCGTAGGGGAAATTTTGTCCGATAATTTCAGTTGTGTATAAATAGTTCTTTTTGTCAAATTTAGGTTAAGTTTGAACTCCAGAAAGTAGATAGCCGTTTTTCCTTTACTGCTTTGGGGAACTTTGTATTAGTTTATCATTTTAACATTGGATTTTCATCCATTTATCATCTTTTATGTTTAATCTTATTTTCTTCTTTAGTCTCTTCAATTTTATCTATGAGTAACTAAATTCATAGCTCGGGTTGTGACCCAACCCAAGTGTGGATGCCTAATGAGTATTTAATTTAGGGCTTGTTTGTGATTGGGTGTGTGATTTTTAGCCTAGTTATTACTTCAATTTTGGAATCAATGGTTGCAAACATTGATTCAAGCCTAATTGACCTAGTCTATACTTGAGAAAGAGAGACTAAGTCTAGAAAAAATAGGCTAACAAGAAATTGGGGTGAACTCAAGAAATTGATATCCCCAATGGTTGAATCTAGAGATAGTAAGCCCCGACTTGATCATTTATCACTTGTTTTGTGAATTACCCATTTGGACTTGAGAAAGCCAAATTTGGCAAAATCACTCTAACTACCGAGAGGTATCGAGTGGGTAACTGCGTGTGATTTTTATATTACACACTGACCAACCAAACCTTTCCTAAAGCCCACAAGCCGTTAGGTAACCAACTAGGTGAAAGTCACAACCCTAGATCTTTTATAAACTTGAAAAACAACAACACCAAAAATATCGTTCTCTAGCTTTTCATTTCAAACAATACTATAATTTGAGAAGTAGAAAAAAACAACCAAGTATGTGAAAGTGCATTTTGGGCACATCATAACCTAGTCAAAGTATATACCTAATCCAATATAAGCTCTCTGAGGAATCGACTCCGACTCAAGTTGGGTAATTATAATTGCATCGATCGTTGATACCTAATTTTTTCCTCATATTTTTTATACTTTTAAAATAGTATATTTGCATCATTATTTAGTCATACAAGCATTATCTATCACTGTTTCATAATTTTTAGAGCTTTAAACTATTTTTTCTTATATATTAATTCTAGATAAATATCTAGTAATTATCATTTCAAATTATTTTGTGATGAATTAATCATCCAAATTTAATATTTACACCCACATGTATGTTTTATAATATTTTACTTCATTTTCTATAATTACATTTGTATTTTTATGCTAATTACACATTTTTGCAATAATAACCTACACTTTACAATTAATTATATTTATTATTATATTTAGAGTTAAAATAACTTTTTACATGTTTACAACCTTCAGCTATTATTTTAAAGTACTTATTTGATTAAATAATATTTAATACTTATTTAGCTAGTTTGTTAATCAATTTTTTCGTTAATTTCTTTATTTTAAAAATTTGCCCAAACCAGGCCTTTCTTCGAATCAAATAGGCATCCCAGACACCCCAAAACCCTTGGCCCAATAACCCTAGCCCAGACCAAATGATCCATGTGACAACCCGGTCGGAACCCACTTAAAACGACCCGCCCCGCCTTCTTTAAAATCCTGGCGGTTGATCTCTAAGATCAACGACCCACGATTAACCCCCTCTTTTAATTATTCACCCCTAACCCTAACCCTCACATTCACTCTGCCGAACCGCCCTAAAACACTCTCCACCCCCTTCTCTTTCATAAACGCTAGCCGTCACACCCCAGTTCCTCTCTGATTCCAACTTGGAGATGGAATCTACCTATGATATACTTACCTTATTAATCTTCTCTCACTATTGGTCGTTTATTTATGGTGTTACTTATGTGCCTGCCTAAGTTTGGCAAGCATCACTTCTGAGATCGGACTAAAATGGCTCCAATCTGTGATGTTGGGTGTTATTCCGTCAATATACGCTCAACAAAGAGCGATTTACACTCTTGGTTTGAGTTTCTGACGGTTGAACCCAATTAGGGTTTGAGTCTCTCTATCTCTCTATCTCTCTTACTGATTTTTATTTGTATATGATATTCTCTTTTCTTATTTGTGCTCAATTGATTGTTTTCCATATTTGTTCTTTCAATTTCTACTATTATATAAATCCCTCCGCATTCCCCTTTAGGACGGACCTTGAATCGAAAGATTTCACTAAAAATTGAAGTTATTGTTCTATTGCTCTCTCATTCTCTTGTCCTATATTTTGATTCTTGGCCGGCTAAAAGCGAAGTCCACCGAGATTCAATTTTTAACCTTTTCTTGGTGCAAACACTTCTCGGGGTTCATTTGAAGCCCTTGGAAAATCTGATGCACTAAGATTCTGGACTCTTGCCCTTTGATATACAGAGTACTGTGGAATTTTTCCTTTCTTGTTGTCAGTTTAACTGGTAATAAGTCTCTTGGCTTTATGATTTTATTCTTTTGTGTTTATGTCCTGCATATTTACACTTCTGAAATTTTCATGACTTAGTGTGTTTCCGGGCTCTCTCTGTGTGCAACCTTGTTAGCGTTAAACTTGTTTCGTAATATGAACCTCACCTAGCACTTGATTTTACATAATGCTACCAGTTTTGGGACATGTTTATGCCTCATTTGCATGATTTGGACTCTCTTTAGTTGGTTTAGTTAATGTGTTGGTGCCTAAATGTTCATATTTGCTGCTGGGCATGAGTATGCTTTCCTACTTTGTTCTGATCTCCTGTAATGAACGCCTCATATTTGTGATGTGTTATAATTTGTGTTAAGACCTTCACGACTAACTTTGTCATGCTCCCCTACTATTGTGTCACTCGACATGTCTTTGTTTGCTTAATTCTATATCCTTAGTAATTATTCGAGAGCTTTAGAGCATCTATCTCAACTTATGTTTCCTTGCCATGTTTTATATTGTTAGCATGTCTGTCCTTTGACACTGTGATGGATACCTAACATAATTGGGATCCTTAGAATTTAAACTCTTTAAGTTGGTACTTTACTCAGACTTGTTCGGTATTACGCACCTTTGTATGTTAATCTTGCAATCCCAGAAACTTGACTCTTCTCTAACTCTCTCCATGTGTTCTCTACCAGTATGTTACTTTTGCTAAGTGTTGAACCTGCTTCTAAGTCTTGTTGACCCTCTTAATTAACATATTATGTGTTTAGACGACCTTGCTATGCCTTCTTTTTTAAAAAATACAAGTATGTCCCTTCAGAGTTTGTCCCTTAATCGTAGTTCTCTCACTCTCTTTTGTTACCTACATTATTTTGAATCTATCACTCTTGGTCGGCTGAGAGCCAAGGTCATTAAGACCCTATTTATTGACCTCTCTAGTGTGAGCACTGCTCGGGGTCCATTTGAGACCCTTGTGAACTCTGAAACACTAGGATTTGAGGTTCTTTGGTTCTCTTTACTACTAAGATCTGAGCTATCTTTGACACTCAGTTTTGTACACCTTTTTTCTACTAAATTTGCAAATTGGTTTGTTTAAGTTTGGGTCATATGGTAAATCTACGGCTATTTGGTTTGGCTTGAGCTCTTCGACTTCTGGGTTATGCGGATGGATATAGTTCCCTGTTGGGATCTGGGTATGCTAATTGGTGAAGAAAGAGTTTAGTTGAAGGCCTGGCAATGCTGGGTATCTCTTTTAGGCCTGCTATGGGCCTACTATTATTTCTTGTACAACATTTTGTAAGTACATTCATTATTGGGTCTGTAATAATTATGTAATAAACAATTAGGGTGTTAGTGAAATTGGGGAGATGGGTATATTCTAATATTTTCATGAAAAGGGTAGAAAGCATGCCTATAGGATTTATATGATCTATTTGCTATCCAACCTGCTATATATGTCATTCAATTTCCACGTGCACTATTGGAAATCATGCCATTAGGAAAATCACACCCTCACACAACTTGTATGCTATCAAAGCATAAGTGCTCTATTTATTCCCATGTCTACTGCTATGTGTCGCTAGACAGCACGCCTATAGGAAATAAATGCAATAACTGCCCTTCAATTTGCGTAACCGCACCATGTTCATTTGATATCATGCCTATAGGATTTTAATTATTTAATTCATTATTCCCCCATACTGTTCACCTAGAAAACATGCATATAGGATCTATATAAAATTCGATTCCAATCGCCAATCTTTAAAATCCTGCCTATATGGCATTACTAGTCGCTCTAAAGTGTTGATGCTGAACTCTCCAAACGTTGTTTCATTGATTAGCCACGCCACTATTAGAAAGCATGAGTAATTCTGAGCATTTCCTATAGTTCTATCTGTCCCTTGTTGCATAAACCACTTAGAGATCATGCCTATAGCTTTATTAACTTACAATCTATATAAACAACTCAGCAGTACCAGATACTATTAAACTGGTAGTTTAGAAATCATAGGTCTAAAGTGGCGCCCTGCATCTAAAACTGCCTGCATGTTTAGATCAAATCATATAGAAACCATGTCTATAGAGCTTAATGACTTCAATCTTCCTCCATTCTTAAACTGTCTAATGCCTAACGTAGAAACATGTTTGCGTGAATTTGTTGTCTAATTGCGGAGGCTAATTTGAGCCTTTAACTATATTTAAGTGCAGTCCTATTTGTTTTGAATTGTCACCTGGTTTTGACATTTTCTGAGCAGCCTAAGTAAAGTCTAGAACCACCCAAAATAGAGGTCCAATGCCTCCTGGACGATAGGTATGGGACGGGTAGTGCACACATAAGGCACGACTTATACTTGAACTAGTGCGCTTTAAGTAATAACTTAAAGATAGTAATCGGGTAGCAGGAGATGATAGTCTGTGTCCGCTGAATAATACGAGTAACACCCCATCTTGAGGGAGTTACGAAGTATTATTTACGTTGCACGGGGTGATATTTTTAGGCTAAAAAACTTAGGACCCCCCCATCTTATTCCTTTTTTATATTTGAATCAAGTGTTTGTATTTACTCAAAGTCTTTTAAAAATTTCTCAAACTTGCTTTCTCTGTCTTTGTTTATCTGACTAATTCATATAATTCAAGTTTTGTCAGGACCCACAATTGTGGACCTCGAATAATGCCTAACACCTTCTCTTTGAGGTAATTTCGAGCCCTTACCCGATCTCTAGTGATGCAAACTAGTCAAACCTGAGTCATATGCAAATGGGTGCCCTAACGCACCTTAAACCGTTAGGTAGAGACTCTCCTCTTTTAATGCTTCCTTAAAAAAGTTATCACACGACGAAACCCGATTTCACGAGAAAAAGGGGTGCAACAACCACTTCACAATCCCAATCAATGGTGTGAATTTGCGCGACATCAATTTATAGCGTCGTTGTCGGGGAGATAAAACGTATTTAGCTATAAATTTGGTTCTATGTGCGACTTGTCTTCTTTTCCTTCCGGGTTAACAACAATGATCCTCTCGGAAACTTGCTCTCAATAATGATCCTCTCGGAAACTTGCCTTTGGGGGAGAAAGTGGATGATGACCAAGGTGATGGGGTTCCTCTTGAACCTCAAGCAAATAGGCAAGGTTGACCACCTCATGACAAGATTCCCATCCCTTCCCCACCTCCACCAAGAGAGGCTCCACACCGGGTGTTGCCAAACGAAGGATACACAAGTGTCATAGTCCCGCCATGCATTAGGGCGGGCAACTTCCAAATCACCAATGTTATGCTCACATTGCTAGAGCAACGAGGATTCTTCACCGGGGCTCCAAATCAAAATGCATACAAACTTGAAGGGGTTTGGGGATACTTCTTGGGGGAGTAAACAAACCAACGTCTCCGAGGATGCTCAAAGGTTGAGGAAATTTCCCTTCTCTCTACGGGGTAAAGCCTTGGATTGGTTAGAAAGATTTCCAAACCATTCTATCCGTACATCGGATGAATTGGCGGAGAAATTCATTGCCAAGTTCTTTACTCTCGGCCATATGGATACTCTTCAGGATGAGATTCTATCATTCAAGCAAGAACCCAATGAGCCTTTGCACGAGATTTGGGAGAGGTACCGTACTATGGTGAAAGAGTGCTTGAATAATGACATGACTGAGGCTATGATTAACCCAACCTTCTACAGGGGGATCGACACTACCAAGCTTGCATGGTCAACCAAATTGCCGGTGGGAATTTCATGACAACACCATATGCCGAAGCTTGTGATATTTTAGATGAAATGGCAGATACATCGGCATGGCAAAGTAGAGCTAATGTTCCTCAAGGTGATCCAAATGTGATTCACCTACACAAAGAATTGCATGATCATGGGCAAGGAATTGTTGAGTTGACCACAACAATGAATCGATTAGCCAAAGCTCAACTTCAACAAGTTCAAGGTCCTAAGCAAGTAAATGCAGTGTGAGGTTTCAATATGATGGTGAACAAGCGAAGGCAAAAGGGTCAACAAGTGCAAAATCATGAGGAACAATTTGAGCAAAATGATAGTGGGTTTGACCAAGATGAATCATACAATGAGCAAGAGGAAGAAGTGCAATATGTGAACAACTACCAAGGGAAAAGAAACAACTCTCAAGACCCAAATCAATAACAATGGCGATCTCAAGGAAATCAAGGAAATTGGAACAATCAAAACCATCAAGGCAATTGGAGTGGTGGTAACAACAATCAAGGTAATTGGAACAATAATAATAATCAAGGAAATTGGAATAATCAATGCAACTAAGGCAATTGGAGTGGCGACAATCAAGGATACTAGGGAGGAAAAAACCAAGGGGGTTGGAATAATAACCAAGGGAATCGAGGGTCGGGCTTTCAAAGGCCCCCGATGTATCAACAACCAAGAAACCCGCCTCCTTATCCATCTCATGGTTCTAGATATTCCAATAATGAGATGGGACTCCGATGCTCAACTATCCTCTCACAACACTTCAATCCGCAATTTGAAGGTTCAGTTAGAGAAACTCTCGCAAGCTTTAAACACTCATCCTAAGGGGGTACTACCTAGTGACACGATGGTGAACCCGAAGGATGGGAACAACACGAGACATGTCATAGCCGTAATCACAAGGAGTGGAAAAGGTAGGGAGGAAACAACCTCAAACCAAAGAAGAATTGTGGATGATGATGTAGTGATTCTAGAAGATGAAATTCCAAGAAATGTGGTTCAAGATAATGAAAAAGTGAGAATTGATATTGATGAAAATATGGAGGAGACTCAAGAAGAAGTGACTCCGTCTAGGGAACACATGATTGACATACCGGAACCGGTAGTGCCAAAGGCCAATGCACCAATGCCAAGGCCTTCTCCTCCATACCCTCAAAGGTTCGCCAAGCAAAATAGTGACAACCAATTCAAGAAGTTTATTGACATAATGAAAAGCTTATCCATTAATGTTCCATTGGTTGAGGTATTTCAACAAATGCCCGGCTATGCAAAGTTCATGAAGGATTTGGTGACAAATAAAATAACAATGAATTGTTATTCTATCAAGATGACACATCAAGTGAGTGCTACTATGCACTCATTGGATCCAAAATTGGAAGATCCCGACACTTTCACAATCCCTTGCACTATTGGGAGCACCGACTTTGGAAAAGCTCTATGTGATCTAGGGGTGAGTATCAATTTGATTCCCTACTTGGTGTTCAAAACATTGGAAATTGGGCAACCAAGACCCAAAACTATGTGGTTACAAATGGCGGATCATACTATAAAGAGACCATTGGGTATTATTGATGATATGTTGGTTCGTGTTGATAAGTTCATCCTCCCGGCGGACTTTGTGATTCTTGATTACGAAGTGAACTATGAGGTTCCTATTATTTTGGGTAGACCTTTCCTTTCTATGGGGAATGCTCTTGATGATGTGGAAGCCAGTGAGCTCACCTTCCGGGTGGGCAACAAAAATGTGGTTTTCCACGTGTGCAAATCTATGGGCAACCGAATAGCAATGAAGCTTGTTCGTTTGTGGATTTAGTGACTGAGGTGATTGTTGATGGTGCTAGTGCCATGATGAATGTTGATGATACTTTGGAAGTTGTACTTCTTAATCATGATGATGATGAGAAGGAAGGCTATGTGGAATGTGTGAATGCATTGCAAGAAATAGGGTCGTATACTTATGAACCCCGAAAATTGTCCTTAGATCTTGAGAACCGGAAGAATCCTCCAACAAAGCCCTCAATCGAGGAGCCTCCCACTTTTGAGTTAAATCCGTTAACTCCACATCTCAGGTATGAATTCCTTGGTCCTTGTTATACTTTACCAGTTATTCTTTCCTCTTGTTTGACTAACGTACAGGTAGACTCTACTTTAGCGGTGCTACAAAAGAGGAAGAAAGTTATAGGATGGACATTCGGGGTATAAGCCCCACCTTTTGCATGCACAAGATTATTTTGGAGGAGGATTTCAAACCCTCCGTTGAATGTCAAAGAAGATTAAATGAAGCAATGCAATGGTGAAGAAGGAGATCATAAAATGGTTGGATACCAGGGTTGTTTACCCCATTTCAAATAGCTCGTGGACCTCTCCGGTGCAATGTGTCCCAAAGAAAGGGAGCATGACTGTGGTCACAAATGACAAGAACGAGCTGATCCTCACAATAAAGGTGACCGGGTGGAGAGTGTGTATGGACTATTTGAAGCTCAACAAAGTCACTCGGAAAGATCATTTACCACTTCCATTCCTTGATCAAATTCTTGATACGTTGACCGGTCGAACTTTATATTGTTTCCTTGATGGATATTATGGCTACAATAAAATTCTAATTGCTCCGGAGGACCAAGATAAGACTACTTTCACTTATCCCTATGGTACTTTTGCATTCTCGCAAATTCCATTTGGGTTATGCAATGCACCAACGACTTTTCAACATTGTATGATGGCCATCTTCACCGACATGGTGGAGGATTTTCTTGAGTCTTCATGGATGACTTTTCCGTAGTCGGAAGTTCTTTTGATGATTGCTTGAACAACTTGGATAAGGTATTGGCAAGATGTGAGGAGACAAACTTGGTTTTGAATTGAGAGAAATGTCACTTCATGGTCGAGGCATTGTCCTCGACTACAAAATTTCAAAGCATGGTATTGAAGTCGACAAGGCCAAAATAGAGGTGATCTCTAAACTCCCACCCCCTACATCCGTGAAGGGAGTGAGGAGATTCTTGGGTCATGCGGGGCTCTATCGCCGATTCATCAAGGATCTTTCCAAAGTGGTGAACCCCTTATGTAAGTTGTTGGAGAAGGATGTCAAGTTCTATTTCAACAAGGATAGTATGAAGGCATTCGAATTTCTCAAGTTCAAATTGACTACTACTCTTATTATCACCGCACCAGATTGGAGCTTGCCTTCCGAGCTCATGTGTGATGCAAATGATGTGGTGGTTGGTTCAGTTTTGGGGCAACGTATCAACAAAATCTTTCATCCAGTATACTATGCTAGTAAGACCATGAATGATGCCCAAGTCAATTACACAGCGACCGAAAAGGAGCTACTTGCTAATGTATTTGCTATGGAGAAGTTCCACCCGTACTTGATGGCTACAAAGGTGATTTTCCACACTGATCATGCGGTGCTTTGTTACTTAATGAGAAAGAAAGATTCAAAGGCAAGGTTAATGTGGTGGGTGCTTCTATTACAAGATTTTGGTCTAGAGATTCAAGACCGCAAGGACAGTGAAAACCAAGTGGCGGACCACTTGTCTCGTTTGGAGGAGGAGGGGAGGCCACATGACGGCCTTGAGATAAATGATTCCTTCCCCGACGAGCAACTTCTAGCCATTTAAATGACTGGGATGCCATGGTTCGACTACTTAGAAAATTATCTTTTGAGTGGTATTTTACCGAATGAGTTCTCTTCAAACCAAAGGAAGAATCTCAAACGAGATTGCCTTGACTTTTGTTGGGATGAGCCGCATCTCTTCCGAATTTGTATCGATGGTGTGATTCGACAATACGTACCGGAGGAAGAACAAGTGTACATTCTTTAGGCTTGCCACTCTTTACCATATGGTGGTTACCATGGTGGAGTTAGAACAACAACAAAAGTGTTGAGTTGTGAATTCTAGTGACCTACTATTTACAAGGATTATAGCGATCTCATCAAGCGTTGTGATGAATGTCAAAGGGCCGATGGGATTTCTAGGAAAAATTAGATGCCATCACCACCATCTTAGAGATTGACATTTTTATGTGTGGGGCATTTATTTCATGGGTCCGTTCGTGAGCTCTTGTGGGAACACTTACATTTTGGTAGTTGTGTATTATGTGTCAAAATGGGTTGAAGTCGTTTCTTTACCCAACAATAAAGCTCGAAGTGTGGTGGCATTTTTGAAAAAGAACATCTTCACAAGATTCGGTATTCCAAAGGCCATTATTAGTGATGGGGGATCGCACTTTTGCAACAAATCTTTTGATACCTTACTCACCAATTATGATGTCACTCACAAAGTCTCGACCCCCTATCATCCTCAAGCAAGCGAGAAAGTGGAAGTCTCCAACGGGGAGATCAAGAGTATTCAGTCAAAGACAGTGAATGCCAACCGGACGGATTGGTCAAAGAAACTTGGTGAAGCTCTTTGGTCTTATAGGACGGTTTACAAAACACTGATTGGTATGTCTCCATACCAGTTAGTGTTTGGGAAAGCTTGTCACCTTTCGGTAGAACTTGAGCACAAGGCTATGTGAGCATTGAAGAAGCTTAATCTTGAATGGGATGTAGCCGCCAACTTAAGGGTGGCGCAATTGAATGAGCTTGATGAATTCTGGTACCATGCTTATAAAAGTTCGTCCTTTTATAAGGACAAGATGAAGTACCTCCATGACAAGTACATCCAAAATATACGAGTTCAAAGAAGGTGACCTTGTGTTATTGTTCAATTCTCGATTACAAATGTAATCGAGAAAGTTGAAGTCTAAGTGGAGTGGTCCATTTGAGGTTGTGCATGTGACACCCTTTGGTGTATTGGACTTGAAAATAAAAATGATGAAGTGTTTAGAGTCAATGGTCACCAAGTGAAGCATTATGTTGGCAAAGTTGATGATGTCCACGTCGTGGCGTTAATTCATTTCAAGTGATTGATGGTAATATGCGTCGTGTCGTGACGTTAAATCAGGCGCTTCTTGGGAGGCAACCCATGTTTCTTTTCATTTTTCATTTTCTTCTTTTTTGGATAGGTTTTGTGTTGAGCTAACTGGTTTTGAAGTGAATTGCAGCAGAGTGTGCATTGCAGGTACTGTGCTCGAAAAAATATTATCCAAGTGTTGAAAAAGTGCGGACCACACATATTGTGCGGAAACACACAATAGTGAATGCAACCGCAGAGAGGAGTCTGCGGCCGCACAATTCTTTGTGCGGCCATTATGCGGACGCACAACTATAGACCCAAAATGTGAAACTCTTAGAAGTTTTGAGTTGCACAGAAAAGGCCATTCTGCTGCCGCACACAAAATCGTGCGGACCACACTCAAATTTATGCAGCCACACTCAGCTTCAATTTTGACCGACTTTGGTAAACCTATAAATAGGACCTCATTTCACTATTCACAACTTTACACACTCTAAACTTTTGAGACCTAAGCAAGCACAGTGCACACAAAATACCTCACACTCCACATTCATTTCATCAGTGTAGATTCTTACATGCATCCTTCATCACTTGTATGTTCAATTCATGTTTAGATTTTTCAATTTTTCTGTTCTTAATTAGTATAGTTATTTTTAGGCCTAAAATGTCAAATGTTCTTCATGTATGCTTAAAATTGTGTGGGTAATGTCATGTGTGCTCATTGGGGACTAGGTAGATCATTCATTATGTTTAATTTGCAAATGCCATGTCTAAATTGTGCAAAAATATGAAAAACCTAAAGTCAGTGTCGTTTGATTTCAAATTGTGCGGCCGCACATGAAATGGTGCGGTCCGAAGATTCTCAATTAGGGCAAAATGTTAAGCATGAAATCTGCGGCCGCACTCAAAATTGTGCGGTCCGCGAAAACATTATGTGCGACCGCACTTTGGAACTTCAAAGAACCAGTAGTCTGAACCTGGTTTTGTGTGGCCGCACTCAAAATTGTATGGTCCATACTTCAGCATGTGAGACCGCACTTTGAAATTGTGCGGTCCACATAAGGCAATCTGCGGCCGCACTCAATATTATGTGATCCGCAATGTCTCTTTTGTATGCTGATTTCCTACAATTATTAACATGCTTCTGAACTTTAACTAAGTTATGTGCTTCGTATTGCATACAATGGTTCGATCACGAGGCAGAGGTGATACATCTAAAGGGAGGGTTGAACCCTCCCGAGGCCGAGGAAAGGGCACTCAACCTCTGGGAGTGCAATCAAAATCAATAGCCAAAAAGCCGACCACTAGGAGAGGTAGGGTCACATAGCCCTCAGAATCAAGCTCGTATGTCCAGTGTAGGGAATCCTCCGAGGGTCACTCAATGGAGGTATAGCCTGAGGTGCAATCCCAACCACCACAATTCACCGAGAGATATCAATTGCGCAATAAACCATCCACCACAGCAAGTTCTTCTGAGGGTGTCGATGCCGATAGCCAGGGTTCATAGCCCTCCTCTACACACACTCCCAATGCACCAGTTACAGTAGATGATGATGATGTTCCTAATGATGGTAGGGGAGGTGACACTAGAGTGGGTGGCCTAGAGAGGTCGAAGAAGAAGTAAGTGTGGGAAGACAGGTTTGTGAGTTTGATTACCTTCACAAAGTTCAGAGAGTAGTGGCCCCAGAGATCGCTCACACTTGAGCGACAATTCTTGTTGAAGGATTTGGATAAATATAATCCAAATTTCCTTAAACAGTTCAGGGAGTGCAAGGGGTGGAGGTGGTTCACCCAGAGTGTTATGGATGCCAAAGAGCATTTGGTATGGGAGTTTTATGCCAATGTGGCACACATCAAGAAGGGTACCAAAGTGACCAAAGTGAGAAATTTGAAAGTTAGATTCAACCCAAGAACCTTGAACACTTACCTGGGATTCGAGGAGGTAGAGAAAATCCAGTACTTGGAGAAGCTTGATATGGGTGATGCAGCTCGCTCTTGGCTAGCAAAGATGTTGGCAGCACTAGGACCACCACCACCATGGATCACAACGGGGGTTCCCATTGCACAGACCACCTCAACTTTGAAGTAAATGGGTGGAAAACTTTTGTGTGCAACCGTATTGACCCGAGCCATAATGAGAACAAGCTTCCTATTCCCTAAGCAGTTTTTGTGGTATATATCATGGCCGGTTACCAAATCAATGTGGGTGCCATCATGTTGGCCAAATGTCAGTGGTTTTCCGGAAAGGTGAAAGCTCCTTCCCATATCCCAACACCCTCACAGAATATCTAACGGATGCAAAGGTGGATCCGAGGAGATTTGATACAAAAGTGCGGGCCAATAAGCCCTTCTCATGGTCCTCGTTGCAAGGTCCGGGAAACCCAAAGTTCAAGGTAAGGCAACTGCCATCGTTAGCCAGTCTGATGAGCCATTGGTGGTGGTTACAGATTCTGCTGTTGAGCCATCTACAACTCACATGCTTTGCAAAGTAGTTGGTCCTTCCACCGAAAGAGTTGACATGCCACCACCTTCATCTTCTAGACCATCAGCATCAGTATCCACTCACTGCGCTGCGAGTCTCCCAGACATTGGCGAGTCTCAACAACTGGATGTTGACACCGACTTCAAAGCTGTCTGACATATCTAGTGTTGTTGCAACACAGTCTTCTACACCAGCAGCACCGCAGGTTCCTCCTTCAATGGAGGAAACATTGAAGAAGATCCTGGACAACCATAAGACCATTATGGATACACTGGTGGCACATGGGGAGCTATTGAGGAGTTGGGAAAGCAGGTGAAGAAGATGAGGAAATTCTAGGCCTCAAAGAAATCAGTGGAGAGATTGAGAAAAGAGGTGAAAAATATTGCAGTAGCTAGTGATTTACCATTTGACCTACTAATGGAGACACATCCAGCAAAACCAGCAGCACCATCAGCAGATGCACCAGCTAGCCAGTCTGATGAGCCAGACCTTGCTGCCCATACTGCCGAGGAGGTGCTTCAGATGTCACCAACCCCGTTGTTCCCCGAGCAGAGGATGATGAGATCCAGTTGGAGGAGCCCGCAGGTGGTGATGCTGCCATACACCCAGACCACATAGGGAGTTTGCTTTACTCTCTACCCTTCCTTGTTTTGATTTTTTCTAAATTATGACAATGTTTATTTTTATTCAGGGGGTGGTCTATTTTGGTTGGTTTGATTTGATGACATTGGCCTGTAATAACTTTAATACTCTTTTTCTTTTATCTTTATTTTCTCTTTCATTATGTATATATTCCTCTCTCTCTCTCTCTCTCTCTCTCTCTCTCTCTCTCTCTCTCTCTTTCTCTTTTGATGTATATATTCTATTTCCCTCAGTTTGTATATTCATTTGCCTTACTTTCAGTAGTTTATTTTATAGCTTCTTTTTGATTTGGTAGCTTCTTTTTATGTTTAACTGAGCAATAAGCATTTGATTTTCTTATCACCATTCTTTCCAAAGGTGAGTTTTGTGTGAACCGGGTGGCTCTTCCCAACGATGAATGGCGTGACAACCTTCTTCAAGGATTGAGTCTGTTTTTTATGCATAGGTAAAAACAATAGTACTAATGAATAAAAAAGGGTCAAGCATGCTTCACTTGGTACCAACACACTTAACTACGAGCTTATGGTTAAAAACAAGCTTTTTGGAAGAAATGGCTCTAGTTCACCACTTGGTTGGTTTGAGTTAGGAGAGGCTTGGTTGTTAGGTACCGATTTGGTTCATGGTGCCTTGAAAAAGGTTAAGCTAATTCAGGATCGACTTCACACAGCCCAATCTGAGCAGAAGAGTTATGTAAATCGTAGAGTTTGGGATGTTGCATTCATGGTTGGACAAAGGGTTCTGCTCCAGGTTTCACTCATGAAGGGTGTATACAGTCAAAATCTGGTGCGACTGATTTCAAGGTATGACACCGAGAATGGATCCGAGGAAACATTTCGAGAGGAGTTTATCAAACGACAATATCGAGGGGTAGACATACTCGGATCAAGGAAAGGGGCAAGGCCCGGCGAAGGAAAGATCGGGGATTCCCGAGGATATATGACTAGGGCTGACAAGCGCCTGCAAAATAGTACGAGCCTATGTTAGATCAATAAATGGCCGCGCTAGCTGTCCCCTCTTGTAATAAATCCTAATGTACTATGTTAGGGTTTCCCCTCCTATATAAAGGGGACCCTTGTCACTTCTTAGAGAGAGAATATTCAATACAAGGAACAAGCACACTCCCTGCTTCATTACTCAAATATTCCTTGTTTTCTCTCTGTTAGCTTATTTACTTACATTTATTGCACTTCATTAATGGTTCCTCATTTATAGCTCATTATTGATCATAAATAGCATACTCAGAAACATATAAAGTTGTTAAAGCTTCATCGATCTTCAAGCGGCACCCTCTAACCTCCACCTCAAGGACCACCTGAGGCCAGCATCGGATATCCGATTCGAGGCTTCCCGGTTTGCTTATCTTCAATTCCATATTGTTTTTGCGTTATCTTTTTTAATCACACTTAGCATCAACTGCTTAACAACTAGAACTAAAATAAATCGCATATTTTTAGAACCACATAATCAAATATAATTGTAATTACCATTTTCGAGGTAAACAGTTTGGCGCCCACCGTGGGGCTAAAAATAATATTGATTGTTTTAGTGCTGGTTCATTGGAAACGCAAGTTACTTTTCACACTCTTTTCTTGCCCAAGAATCTTTGATTTCAGGTCAAATGGCGGATTCGTCGAATGCATACGAAGGTAGCAACTCTGAGGACTTTGGGGAGAATGGTATATCCATCCCAAACGTTGGTATACCATTTCAAGACCGCGGTAGCACGCTGAAGCTAACCCCTGAGGACGCGGACTCGAGCAGCGCCCAACATAATGATACTAGTTCCCACGTCGGCAAGAGAGCGTGCCGTGAGGATCGGCGCGAAGTGCGAGGAACTATCACACGAAGGGAAGAAGGAGACAACTTCCGTACAATCTTCGAAATGCTACAGGCACAACAAGAGGCCATCACTCAGCTGCAAAACCATCAAAGGATCTCGAGCGCGGTGGCATCAGGAACAACCTCTCGAATGCGGTGATTGTCGGAAAGGTCTGATGGACCAGCAACCAACCCCGCTATTATAAAGACACTCAAGGGCCTCGTAAGGAGAATAGAATCGAGGCCCCGAAGAGAGAGCCGAAGTCATATAGGGTAATATGTCAACCTTATGTCAAGAATCGGAGAGGCGCCATGAGAAGCGACACACCCCAAATCAATAGAAGGGCGGACCGAGGTCGACCCCCCTCCCCGAGATTGGTGATCAAACCTAGAACCAACAAATACCCAAAACCAGCGGAAGTGCCCTCATCGTCCGAATATAACTTCGCCGCTGGCGCTATAGATGGTGTAGCGGTTATGGGAGGAATCAGGTACACCAGATGGCTAAGGAGCATATTGTCAGATCCTTCGCGAAGAAACCCTAATCTAGTGTGCGAATTCCACGGCGCGCACGGACATAGGAACGAAGATTGCAGGCAGCTCCGGGAGGAAGCGACTCGACTAATTAGCAAAGGATACCTCCGAGAATTTGTTGACAGTCGAGCTATAAAACACACTCGGGGAAAAAAAACAGCTTGAAGGAGAGAGCGGGGAAACCACAACACGTCGATCGCGCAACCGTTGGCAGGACCGACATTTCTCAGAAAACTCGTGACCAAACAAATAAAAATATCCACAGCAGTGGCAAGATTAGTTCGGGACCAAAAGACGTGGCAAGGTAAGAAAACCTCGGTCCGGGGTATAGCAGGTGTTCATCCGAAAATGAGGTACGCGACTCCCTACCTATAAAAATCCAGATATCCCTTTCTAAAAAAGATAACTTCTACGTCGGTTGGTACGTCCCGAAAATCCAAAACTCCCTCTTCCATGCAATTGTATTCACAATTTAGCAATATGTTTATTTTAATATCTATCGCATGGTCCTAAGTTATTGGTTCGGCTGGCCATTTGGCCCGCCAAACTTGAAGGGCATTATCGATTTGTCGGCTCTGTGGGCTGTTGAAACCCCAAATTTGGGCAGATTTTGCTGCCAGCTTGGGCCTACCTCGAGCGGAGGAGGAACCTCTGGTAAAAACAAGCATATCTCTAGGGATACGGACTCCGTTCCCCCGAGGGGTCTCGAACGAGAGAAGGGTCGGTCTCAGTGTAATTACGAGGCCGCCTATGGGTGGCGTAATCGGACAACTTACAAAAACCATAAAATCGACTAACGACGAAGCTGAGTATGAGTTAATGGCTGCAAGTCTGAAGTTGGCCGAAGGACAGGAGTCGAAGTTACCCGGAAGAGGTATGTTTCTCTCCTAGCGGTAGGTTGGGTAAGGGAGAGCTTTGAAAAAGCAGAGCGCAAAGGTTCTCGAACATGATCCAAAGTCGACTCCGCCAGCCTGACAAAAGATAAAGGGGACACATACAACGATTATTTAAAGATCGAGGAATTAACCAAAGATCCGAAAGAACTGAGGGCCCTGCAAATTAAGACGGCTCGATTCTTACTCAGCAAACTGATGGCATAAGTCACACACTTCATAAAACCGCAAAGGAACCTGCGGAAGTCATCTGGGCACCCGTTATCCCGACTGGATAGATAACCAGAACAGTCCCGTCGCCGTATCCATTCATGAAATGGAGGGCGGGCTTCACTGGGCCTCTACCAATAACACCAGGTAAAGCTAAACTCACTCTATTTTACGACTAACTATTTCTCAAAGTGGGAAAAAGTGCATGCCCTTGAGAGGAAAAAAGTCGGTAACTCGGCACGGGACCGACCATATCTAGCTTTGGCGCCACAAAGGACCAACCCGCATGGTAGATCCGGCAAATAATCGGAAGCAGGGTCTCCCGAAGATCACAAAACTCGGAGGATCCTGCCAACGCCTTACCACCCTCGTACTGGAAATCCGGTCGAATCTAAGAGCCGAACCGACATCCAATATTTGAAAAGGGAGTCAGAAAACAAAAAAGGAAGACGAAGGGGAATGCCGCTATAAATTCCTACGGGCATATCACACAACTCCAAAACCTAAGCATAGAAAAACACCGTCCTTTAAGGCGGCCGGGTCCTAGCTCTTAAAGATAGCCGAAAAAGTAAAGAAAAATGCCAGAATTCGGTATGCCACGGAGAATTCAAGCAACAAAGCCATGACTAAAGCCCTCGAGTTAGCAGATAAAAGACAGGGATCCTCGTCGGTCCAAACAGCCATCCAAAGACGAAATCCACCCACCGATATTTCGGAGTCGGGACTCGATCTTAAGAAAGGCCATTTTAAAATATTCGAAACCCTAAATGATACAGGATCAAGCCAAGACCGACCTGGGAAGGTCCGTACCGCACCCTCAAAAAAGTTGGCAAGAAATCATACGGGATCAGCATCACCGCAGGCGAACAACCTCCAAATGACTTGAGCACATCCATGCTCAAACAATGTCGCTGCTAAGGTAAAACCGTGCTCCCGTTTTCATTCATATGTTCCGAACTATATTTTGTTGATGCATGTCGGAAGACACCAAAACACCCGCCAACTCTGAAAGACCCTTGGGATACAATAGCGTACGTTGCACTCTTTTCCTTCGATCGGGTTTTATCCCTAAAAAGGGTTTTACCGACAAGGTTTTTAACGAGGCAACAATTATGCGTTGTCCAAGGAAAGCTCAACCAAATATACAGGGCTCCTCTCCAATCAACCTCAAATGTTGGGAAGCATTCCCTCCCTCTAGAAGGAACTACCGAAGAAAGTCTTGATAGGAGAATGATGTAGCGGGCCAAACGCTCAAGAGAACTGTGCCTACGTAGGATGATCGAGCCCTCAACACTGCAAAATATGTACACATATACCAAATAATCAAAGGAAGCATATTTTATACAAGCTTTGCACTTTCAAAAGGATATCTCGTCACTAATAATGGCTCCGGAGCCAAGGAATTCCCGAGAACTCGGGGACTGGCACGAAAACACAAATGAGGCAGTAAAATCCTGAATGGGTAACCTCGAGCCCAAAAGTAATCAAAGGGCAGTTTCAAAACCACAAGTCCTCAGGACATAGTCAAAACTATATGTCCTACGGGCATGACCTAGATTGCAAAGCCCCGAGCGGGCATATCTAAATAACAAGGCCCAATCCTGATTTCTAAGCCAAGGCTATATATTCGAACTTGTAAGACCCCTAAAAAGGCATACCCTCAAATATAGATGTCGAGGATACTATATTCGGGGGCTAATGGCTCCGGCCAAACAAGACGACTCGAAAGGCTCTGACCAAAACCTGAACGACTCCGGCCGATAGGCTCCAGCGCAACAAATGCGATTTAGGGACGCCCGACTATCGCCATGAAATCAAATCCTTCGAAATTATTTTGGAAAGAACCGGTTAAAATCATGCTACATTTAGTGTAAGCAAGAGCGAGCTTCAAAAAATTTCATGTCGACTCGAAAAAAGAGCTTCGATCATTTTCATGTCAACTCCAAACAACAAAAAGGCTCGAGACAATTCGTCCATGGGGTAAAACTTTCCGAGGTGCTCATTTATCGCCACATAACGATTCATATTCTAGGTCCTTTTAGGTCGTCGAAGAGTCAGGCGAACACAAAAACTTCAAAATAAATCTTTAAGCAACGGAAAATATAGTCATACTGAAGGGTCGTTTCGACCCAACGTCAAAAGAAACCTAAAGGGTAGATGAGCCCGAAATGGTTGACTAAAAATGCGTAAGAGCCTTGAAGCCAGCACAATAATCCTCCTGGATAATGCAAAACCTAAAAGGTCAATGAGCTCGAGTCGTAACTTAGCTCGATTACTGAGCCCAAAATGGTTAAATCAAAATGCGTAAGAGCCTTGAAGCCAGCGCAAAACGCCTCCGGGCTAATGCAAAACCTAAAGGGTCGATGAGCTCGAGCCGTAACTCGGCTCGAGGACTGAGCCCAAAATGGTTAAATCAAAACGCGTAAGAGCCTTGAAGCCAGCGTAAAGAGCCTCTAGGTTAGTTCAAAACCTAAAGGGTCGATGAACTCGAGCCGTAATTCGGCTTGAGGACTGAGCTCAAAATGGTTAACTAAAAATGTGTAAGAGTCTTGATGCCAACTTAAAAAGCCTCAGGGCTAACTCAAAGCCAGAGGACCGATGAGATTCAATAGACCTGGAAATCAAGACTCGATCCGGGGGATGAAACCCGAAGGGTCAGATTCCTCAACCATGGCGATCCATTAAGCATTACAATCAAATGAAATACGCAAAAGCGAAAATAATAGATATTGGGAAATGAAAAGCTAGTTGCATAAATGGAATGTTTGAAGAAGCATATTTAAAGGACTCATGTCCTAAGACTGTGCAGAAAAGGAATAAACATAATCCTAATCTACCGCCAGAGTTGTGTCTTCGATGGCCCCCTGGGAGGTCATGCCCTCAGAAATTCCAGCTTCCGCCTTAGGGTCTCCAACGACCTCTTCCCCCTCAGGGACTTCGCCTTCATCACCACCATCTTCCGAGTTGTCGCTCGATTCGCCCTCAGAAGTAATCAAGGCAGCGACTTCCTCTTCTAGGGGTTTCACCCTCTCGATATCAGCAATCAGATTGATTCTTTCAGCACGAATATCCTCAAGGGCCTGCCTCTGAGATTTCAACCAGTCATGCTCCACCGCTCGGGCCAGTTGCAAGTCTGCCTCGTCGGACACCTTCTTAGCATGAGCGTTCGCTGCAATAGCGTCTTATTTATACAAGGAAACAAGTGCCTTGGCTTCAGCTCTCTCTGCGGATAACGCGGTGGCCGATTTAGCGAGACGATCTCTGTATCTACCACACTCCTCCCTCGCATCATGAAGTTGATGCTCGATAAAGGTCACCTTCCCCTGTAGAGTGCTTTTCTCGGCAGTCATATCACGCACGTACCATTTGAGTTCAAGGATCTCGGCACCTTGGGCTCAGATTTCCTCCTTTGTCAGAGCATTTTTCTTTTTAAACTGCAGAAAGCAGCCCAGTGTAGATCATGACACCACAGTGGGGTAAACACACTGACAAAAATAAAAAGAAGTTATGATACCTGCTCAACCAGACAGGCTCTCTCTCTGGATGTCGCCTTCAAACAAGCCCGAAGACTGTGGAGCTCCTCTTCCTTCTCATTAGAGAGGCCTCTAAGCTCGTTAGCCTCCGAGGTAAGCTTCCTGCACCACCCTCGTAGAAAGCGAACTCGGCTTGGAACTTGGAAAAGGTTTGGTCATAAAACACTTTGACCTAAAAGCACCGGTGAAACAAAATAAGGATGATGAGGATCAAAATATCTGGCAAAGCTTGCAAAATGCTACTTGTACGCAGAGTCTATCAAGCTCACTAAGAACGAGTGAAGCTTTAGGTTCGGAATTCTCCTCGTCCACAACGCGCAGCCTTTCAAACACGTCTCTGCCCTCAGCAGACGCTCCCTTATTAGGAAACTCTTTATTTCGGGCATCTAGCGATTGGTCCGAAGGAAAGATCGGTTTTGGGGGGGAGTCGCTCACATCAACGACCCGAGGTAGAAAAATCAGGTCCTTCCCTTGCCTTTGAGGAACCTCCGGACAAGGCACCTCCGGCCCTGCAATCAAGTGCGCATATGCTTGGGGGGAATCTTGGCTAACATCCAGCCCAGGAATGTTGTCCGGCTTATCCCCAACAAGCTCCTTGACCTCAGATTGGGTAGCCGCCGCATCAAAATCCGGCGTGGTTATCTTTGGTTCTATGGCCTTCGGCTCTACAAGATGCGGGGCGACCAGGTTTTCTCTTCCCACAAGCGCCACCTCAGGACCAGCTCCTTCCCCGCTGCCGGTTCGGGGGCCCTCACAGACCTCAGGGGTCGAGGCCACCAAGCCAACCAAGGATCTTTTCGCTTTGACTTTCTTCGATTTCGAAGACTCAGCCGGCGATTTCCTTCTTCTCTTCTTTTCTTTAACAAATTTCTTTAACATCCGGTTCTTCGGTTCTACAAAAGCACAACCATCGGATGTGGAGATTTGATCAGTGATGCCTCTCCGGAAAATATAATTACCACAAGAGAAAGGGTTTACCATGATTCTTCACCTCCTATCGGCCCACTGACAAATCGCGCCACACACACTCAGCATATGGGCAAACTAAATCTAGCTGGCGGATCCAGTCCAAGAGACTTTTGACTGATCCAGGATAAACGGCAATAGCTGCGGTAACAAAGGAAGACATTTCATGAAGTAGTCAAATAATACCAAAAGAGAAGGCGATTTGTTAGTATGTGCATTTACACTTCATATTCCACCTCTCGGGGAACGACATCCTTTCTGTCGGAATCAGGTCCGTAGTCCTGACTCGGACAATGCGACTCATCCACCCTCAGTCTCTAACTTCATCAGTACAGGCAAAAAAGGCCCTCGAGGCCCGACGTTGAAGTTCGATCATGCCACCACGATAAAGTCGGGGGCTATACATTCTAATTAGGTGGTCAAGGGTAAAAGGCATTCCCTAGACCGTGTTCGTGAAATACCTGGTCATATGTACAATGCGCCAAAACGACGGATGTATCTGACCAAGGGTCACTTGGTATCATTTGCAGTAGTCAAGGATAACAGGGTCTATTGGGGGCGACGATGGTCCCACCGTACCAAGGGTAAATGGGTAAGTATACACACTGAGGAAGCCGGCCTCGTGTGTGGTAATATCTTCCTCCTGGGAAGGGATCTTCACCAGCACCGAACTCCCCCACCGGTAGTCTATTTTTACCTTCCCGGTATTTGAGATCAAGTTGATATACCGGGACATGGGCTCGCATCACCCTGGCCTTGAAGATGCTTTGTCAATCTTAAAATTGGAGGATATCACGCACGCCCAGGGGATGCAATCCTTGAGAGGGGGGGGGGGGGGGGGGGGTTCTGTTGCCTTTTCATGTGACGGTCGCGAAGGGGAGGAAGGCTTGTCAGTATGAGAAACACTGGAGGAAGTCTTAGCCATTTCTTTCCCTCTGGAATCACGAGAAAAAAGGAAGATCTGATCGGGAGGGAAATACCGTAAAAATGTAGGAAAAAATCTCTCAAGAACTTGGAGGCACGATACGAGAGTAGAAGTAGGGGAAGTCGGATTTATAGAGGGTCACCATGTACGTTGTAGAAAGCCAAAGGGCGATTAATTTTTGTCATCAATGTAGGAACTTCTCAGTAGCTGTATAGACACGGCCCTATGGGTTCCCCTCTATCTCGTCAGTCACTTTATATGGTACGGATGATGCAATAATGAAATAGTAAAGGATAATGAATTCAAGACGTTTCTTGTATCTTCATTCCTAGAAACGCGGGGACTATCTGTATACAGTCAAAATCTGGTGCGACCGATTTCGAAGTATGACATCGAGAATGGATCCGAGGAACAATTTCGAGAGGTGTTTATCAAACGACAATATCGAGGGGTCAGCATACATCGGATCAAGGAAAGGGGCAAGGCCCGGCGAAGGAAAGATCGGGGGTTCCTTAGGATATATGACTAGGGCTGACAAGCGCCTGCAAAATAGTATGAGCCTATGTTAGATCAATAAATGGCCGCACTAGTTGTCCCCTCTTGTAATAAATGCTAATGTACTATCTTAGGGTTTCCCCTCCTATATAAAGGGAACCCTTGTCACTTCTTAGATAGAGAATATTCAATACAAGGAACAAGCACATTCCCTGCTTCATTACTCAAGCATTCCCTGTTTTCTCTCTGTTAGCTTATTTACTTACATTTATTGCACTTCATTAATTGTTCCTCATTTATAGATCATTATTGATCATAACTAGCATACTCAAAAACCTATAAAGTTGTTAAAGCTTCATCGATTGTCCAGTGACACCCTCAAACTTGACCTCGAGGACCCTCCGAGGCCAGCATCGGACATTCGATTCTAGGCTTCACGGTTTGCTTATCTTCAATTCCATATTGTTTTTGCGCTATCTATTTCAATCACGTTTATCATCAACTGCTTAACAACTAAAACTAAAATAAATCGCATATTTTTAGAATCACATAATCAAATATTATTGTAATTATCATTTTCGAGGTAAACAAAGGGTGTGATGAGGTTCGAAGATAAGGGCAAGTTGAGCCCTAGGTATATCTGACCCTATGAGATTCTTGAGGGAATTAGTGAGGTGGACTAAAATCATGTGTTTCCACCTAGCTTATCAGCAGTTCACTCGGTGTTCCATGTCTCCGTGCTCTAGAAGTATCACGGTAATCCGTCCCATGTATTGTCGCATCCCGTTTTCTTGCGAAAGCGGGTTTCGACATGTGACAACTCTTTTAAACGGATATTAAAAGAGAAGAGCCGTCACCTAATAATTTTAAGGTGGGTTGGAGCACCTATTTGCAAATAAATCTATTTAACTAGTCTATATCACCAAAGATCGGGTAAGGGCTTAAATTACCACAAAGAGAAGGGGTTAGGCACTCTTCGAGGTCCACAACCGTGGTTCCCAGCTGAATTTACGCTATGTGGTATTATTGGATTATAATTTTGTCTTATGTGATAATATAATCTAAAGAAAGATAAGGAGTCTAAATATCTAATTATAATGGGAAACAAATATTAAAAGAGATTGCACGTATGAATGAGGTAGATTATACATTAATAAGTGATTGGTACAATCTTTTGAGGACCACATGGTACAACGTAGTTTGATCTAAGATCAAATAAAGAGGGGTGTAAATAGTAAACATATATGGGGGATGGGTCCTAAGTTTTTTAGCCTAGAGGATCACCCCGTGCAACATATATAATACTTCGCAACTCCCTTAAAGGTAGGGGTTGCTCATATTTTTCAGCGGGCACCGACTATCATCTCTTGCTACCCAATTACTATCTTAAAATTATTTTATCTAAAGCGTTCTAGTTTAATTCTAAATCGCGTCATATGTGTGCATTACCCATCCCATGAATATGGTCCAAGAGGCTATGGACCTACTATTTTGATAGTTCTAGACTTTAGTTAGGATGCTCAAAACGATAAAACTAGGCGCACATTCAAAACATGTAGGACTGCACATAGTTAACAGTTAAGGGCACAAATTGGCCTCCACATGTAGGCACCAATGCACGCAAGCAGTCATGAGTTCATGCTAATAATGTTCCAGATTATTAGGCGTAGGGTTGTAGGTAGGCAAGCTTGGAGTCAAGGTACATTAAAATTGTTCAAGACCTATAGGAATGGTTTCTATGTGATTGGACGTCCTAAGAGTTAACACAAGATCGAACTGTTGATTAACAAATGGTTTATCAGAATCCTATAGGCATGATCTCTAGGTGACTTGAAAACGCATCGTTATTTGTCTTTGATCCTATAGACATGATTTCTAAATGGATAGCGAAGTCCTATAGCCATACAACAATGTATTTGAGAACATACACTGGTTCATTTTATTCCTATAGGCATATCATCTAGGCAGCAGTAGGATAAGGATAGCAGTAGCAACAACCCTAATTAAAGACTTTGAAATCCTATAGACATGATTCGTTTGAAGGTCAGATTTGCGCAGAGAAGCTGTTTTAAACGCATGTTTGTTTCATTAGTTCTATAGACATGCTGTCATATAGAAATTGAGCATGTTGAGAAAGTGAAGCACTTAGATCCTATATGTATTTTTTCTACCCTTTTATGCGAAAATTGAAGTATCCAAGGCCCACCTTTATTAATTCTTATTATTCGTTATTACAGATTATTACAGGCCTAAATAGAATAATAAAACAATTACAGACTTAATAGGGTAATTACAGGCCCAAATACAACAACTACAGCGATGCTTTCTGGGGCTTCACCAACCTTGCTCTTCACATACCCAACAGGCCCAACACCCCAGGCTCACAAGGAGGGTTACAACACGCCTGACCAATACTCAGATTTAATAACACATATGGCTCAATAAGCCAAGCCCAAACATGAAGGTAATTGCCTTGCTTACCCATTAATAAACAGCTGGAACATAGGAATGCGAATTAAAACATATCATTCAAGTGACTCATAGTTCAAGAAAGGACACATACACAGGGTTTCCAGTTATCACAATCAGCAGTAGAAAGATTTTCATGTATCATCCTAAGGGTGATATATAATAGGTAGAAGAGGACACGTATATAAGGACCTTATAGACACATAGAATGAGCACGTATATAGGGCTTTCAGATTAGCAAACAAGTTCAAAGTAACAGACTTCTTAGGATGATTAATTGCAGGAATCTGGCAAACAAGAATCACTAAAGCAAAGGAAATAAGCTTGAGAGTTCAAAGCAGGACGAGTCATGAGTTGATTCTAAAAAGATTATCAAGTAGTAATGCCATGCTCAAGAGGCAGGTACCAACAGTAATCTTCACAAGAAGACCTCAACATAAGAATGCAAGGCAAAACGTAACTAAGAATTGTATGTCAGTCCATGGCAAACAGGGTGTTAATAAGAAAAGCTAATTAAATAAATTCAGGGTCAACAATATCACAGACTCGGCACAACAACTAATTAGCAAGCAAGTACTTAATTGTGAGAATGAAAGTTGATCACATACAGCATGTTCAATTGTAAATATCAAAGGTTAGCCTAGGCATTAAACTTGAACACACCTAGCGCTAGCAGTCATGGTCCTATAGAACATTATTGTGGCAACAAGATTGTAGTAAAGCAAGGAAATATAGTACAGTCGGGGTTCACAAATGGAATAGAAACACCCTTGAAAATTTCAGAATTCACATGATCATTTTAAGAAAGTGAATAAGTAGCAAGTTGTGCATGAATGACTTAGAATGAAGAAGTACAGTCGAGCAAATTCTAGGCATGAGTTAGTTTCTTAGGAGTTTTAATACAAGAATCCAAAGCAAGGCATGAAGATGGGTAAGAAACAAACATAGGAGACTCATGTATAGATAAACATAGTAGACTAAGCAAGTTCAAGATGGCCAACAGTCACACATAATGAGTAGATATCAATGTTTAGGATTTAGGCAGGCTTGGATGCTAGAAAATAAAGGACTGCATACTAACTTCAAGGCGGATAGGATTGCACATAAAGATAACACAACATTGAAATAATATTTCTGGAGCATAGATACATGGAACACCGGATGAACCACAGATAGACTAGGTGGAAATGCTAGCTTGTAGTCCACTTCATTGATCCTCTCAAAGATCTCAAAAGGCCTGATATACCTAGGGCTCAACTTGCCCTTCTTCCTGAACCTCATCACACCCTTTATCGGTGAAACCTAGAGCAAGACTCGCTCTTCAACCATGAATGCAACATCACGAACCTTCTGATCTGCATAACTCTTCTGTCTAGATTGGGTTGTTCGAAGCCGATCCTGGATCAACTTGACCTTCTCCATGGCATTTCGAACCAAATTTGTGCCTAATAACTTAGACTCTCCCGTATCAAACCACCCAACTAGAGAATGATACTATCATATGAATACTCGATTGGTAGTTGTTGTTGTTGTAAGCAAACTCCGCAAGTGACAAGAACTAATCCCAAGAGCCCCTAAAATCCATAACGCAAGAACGAAACATATCTTCCAATATCTGAATGGTGCACTCGGACTGTCCGTCTATTTGGGATAAAATTTTAGAATCAACTCAACCCATGTGCTTAACTCACGTTATACAATTATCCAAAAATGCGAGGTAAATTGCGTACCCTGATCAGAGATGATGGATACTAGTACGCCATGAAGTCGGACAATCTCGTAGATATAAACCTGATCCAGTTGCTCTGAAGAATAGGTAGTCACTACCGAAATAAAGTGAGTCAACTTGGCCAAGTTGTCCACAATTACCCATACCACGTCAAATATCTTCTCAGTCCGTGGGAGTCCAACAACGAAGTCCATGGTGACACGTTCCCATTTTTATTTGGGAACCTTAATTCGCAGAAGAAAACCGTCTGGCCGCTGATGCTCATACTTCATCTGTTGTCAAGTCACCGAGCTACATACTCCACTATGTATTTCTTCATTCTCCTCCACCAATAGTGCTGCCTCAAGTCTTGATACATCTTACTGGCACCTGGTTGAATGGGACACCGCAAACTGTGGGCCTCTTGAAGAATCAACTCCCACAAACCATCCATATTGGGCACATATTCTCCCCTGCATCCGTAACACACCGTCATCTCTAATAGTAACCTTTTTGGCATCGTCGTGCTGAACCGTGTCCTTGAGGACAAGAAAATCGGGGTCGTCATACTGACGCCCTCTAATACGATCATATAGAGGAGACTAAGAAACCACGCAAGCAAAAACTCGACCAGACTTCGAAATATTCAATCTAACGAACTGGTTGGCTAAGGCCTGAACATCCAATGATAATGGTCTCTCCGCTACCGGTATATATGCTAAACTATCCAAACTCTCCACCTTTCGACTCAAGGAATCGGCCATATTGGACTTTCTGTTTGAACAGATGTTGTAGAGTTTGGTGGTCGGTAAAGACCTCACAAGGGACGCCATACAAATAATGCCTCCAGATCTTTAATGCATGAACAATGGTTGCTAACTCCAAGTCGTGGACCAGATGATTCTTCTCATGAGTCTTTAGCTATCGAGACGCGTAGGCAGTCACCATACCATCTTGTATCAACACCGCGCCAAGGCCCACACGTGACGCATTATAGTACACAGTATAAGACCCCGAGCCCGTAGGAAACACCAACACTGAGGTTGTAGTCAAAGCAGGCTTGAGCTATTGAAAGCTCGATTCGCACTCCTCGGACCATCTGAAAGGAGCATCCCTCTGGGTCAATCTGGTCATAGGTGCAGCAATAGATGAGAATCCCTCCATGAAACGATGGTAATACCTGTCCAAACCAAGGAAACTCTAGATCTCAGTAGTTGAAGATGGTCTGGGCCAATTCTGCACTGCTTCAATCTTCTTCAGATCTACCTCGATCCCCTCAGTCAACACCACATGACCCAAAAATGCCACTGAATCAAGCCAGAATTCACACTTTGAGAATTTTGCATACAACTTCTTCTCTCTTAAGGTCTAGAGCACGATCCTCAAGTGTTTCTCATGATCTTCCCATCTACAAGAGTACACCAAGATGTCGTCAATAAACACAATAACAAATGAATCAAGATAAGGCTAGAATACATTGTTCATTCAACTGCATAAATGTTGTTGGGGCATTGGTCAGCCTAAATGACATCACAAGGAACTCGCAGTGACCATATCGAGTCCTAAGGGCAGTCTTTGGAATATCCGGATCCCGAATCTTCAGCTGATGATAACTTGATCGCAAACCAATCTTTGATAACACTTTGGTGCCGTGTAGCAGATCAAATAAGTCATCGAAGCGTGGCAATGGATACTTGTTCTTCACTGTAACCTTGTTCAATTACCGATAATCAATACACATACGCATAGAACCATCTTTATTCTTCACAAACAAGACTGGAGCACCCCACGGTGACACACTAGGCCGAATGAAATGTGTATCAAGCAACTCTTGCAACTGCTCCTTTAACTCTTTCAGCTTCGCTGGGTCCATACGGTATGGCATAATAGAAATGGGCCGAGTGCCCGGTAAAGTAAACACCAAAATTGATATCCCTATCGGGAGACATACCCGGAAGATCCGCTGGAAAAATATCTGGAAAGTCTCTCACTATTGGAACTAACTCAACGGTGGGAGTGTCAGCACTAACATCTCTCACAAAGTCTAGATAAGCATCACACCCCTTATCAACCATCCGATGAGTGTTTAGAAATGATACAACCCTTCTAGGAACATAATCGAATGCACCCTCCACTCTAATCGTGGTAAACCTGGCATAACCAGCGTCACAGTCTTGGCGTTGTACTAGAATAGCATGATAGGATGACAACTAGTACATGCCCAAGATAACATTAAAGTCTACCATACTAAGTAACAATAGATCAACTCTCGTCTCAAAACTGTCAATAACAACTAAACACGACTGATACACACAGTCCACAATAATGGAATCTCACATAGGCGCGGACACATAAATAGGAGAACTCAAAGAATCACGAGATATATACAAATACGGAGCAAAGTAAGATGACACATATGAATAAGTGGATCCTGCTTCGGTCCTATCCGAAAAAGCATAGAATTTGGCCTGGACTCCCCCTCTAGGGTGACCTTTACCTGCCCGTTGCACGTCGCCTGCCCCTAGGTGGTTGTGCAGGTGGAGTGGCTAGTGGGCAGTAATTATGGCCTGAGAAGTCTATGGAAATGACTGAATCCGTGGAGACTGAGTAGCCTGTAAAAGTTCACGCCTCCTGAGTCTCGGTCAGTCTCTAACCATATGGCAGGTATCACCACACTCAAAGAAAGCTCTCGTGGGAGTGGATACTAGGACTGGCTCGGTCCTGGTCGGCTGGACTAACTGCTAAAGGCACCCCGTGCAGGAAATGCACTAGAAAGTGGCTGAGCAAAGTGTGTAACCAGAGACCTCGGAACAACCGAGGCACCACTAGAAGCTGGAAGTGCTAAGTGAACTTGACGAATCACATAACCTCTACCATGACGGGATGTAGCTAAAGCGTGACCACCATTAAATCCTCTCATACCTCGAGGCCCTTGGCCTCCATGTCCTCTCTCTCAGCCCTGCATACCCTCCAACCTTCGTGCAATCTCTACCACCAACTGGTATGGGGTATCTGTCTCGAACTATCAGGTCATGCTGAATCTAATACCATAGTTGAGACCCTCGATGAATCAGCGGACTTGCTCTCTGACTGTAGAAACCAAGGCATCTGCATATTTGGACAAATCACTAAATCAGATAGCATACTCTAACACTCTCATAGTACCCTAGCGCAGCTACTCAAACTCTACGCGTCATGCAACCCTAAGGGTCTAAGGAACAAACTCTCAAGAACAACTCTAAAAAATGGGTCTATAAAAGTGAAGTTGCATCATCTGGGCTACCCTCCTCGTACATTCGCCACCAGACAGCTGAAAAGTTGTAAAAGAAACCATGCTCGTCTTCACAATATCCATGACATGGAGAATACAAAGGCGCTTCTCAAGAAAATCATGTGCATCATCTGAAGCTAAACCACTGAAAGAAGGAGGGTGATACTTCTTGAACCTCTCAAGCCTAAGCTACTCGTCCTCAGATGTGTTATCTCTAATCGCGGGCTGAACTGGAACAACAAGTTGTACCGCTATAACCTCTGGGAACTGATCAACTAGGACCCGCTGCTCTGAGGTACGAGCCGTGGGATTTTAAGCTCCTCGTCCAACTTGAGATGTGGCTAGAGCAAATGGAATCAACCCCGCCTGAGCTAAGGCATTGAACATACTCAAGAATTGTGCAAGGGTCTCCTGAAGTGCAGGGGTGGCAATAGGCGCCTCGCGTGCCTGTCCCTCAACTGCAGCCAATGGTGGCTCCTATGTCACAGCTTGGGTTGGTGCTCTGTCTGCACCACATGCCCCTCCTCGGCCTCTGCCCCGACCTCGGCGTCTCGCAGCTCTAACAGAGGGCGCGGGTGTCTGATTGTCGGATCCAACAGTGCGTGTCCTCACCATCTGTCAGAGAATAGAAAGTCAAGGATTTGGTTTTCGAAGTTAACCAATTTGCACGATAAGGAATCAAAGAAGTGAAGTTTTCCTAACAGTTTCGTAGCCTCTCGAAGGTAAGTACAGATGTCTCCGTACCGATCCGCAAGACTCTACTAAACCTGATTATGAATCATAACACATATGAACCTAGACCTCTTATACCAACTTATCACGACCCCAATATCCCTTCATAGGATATCGTGATGACACCTAGTCTCTATGACTAGTTAAGATTAACATTTGACAACAACTGAACATATGTAATTAACAAAATACTAACAATATGTCTAATAAACTCATATAAGCTTCCAAAAAAATAGAATCTCAACCATACACTCCCCGAGAATGGTGGAACGGAATCATAAGCTTTACAGAGTAAGCTAAAGCGTCTAGTACACCACTGTCTGAAAGAAAATACAACAATAAAAAAGAATAAGGGAAGGTGACTCTGAGGCATCCAGACGTGGAGCAGGTATACCTTGAAGTCTCCAAGAAGCAACTCAAATCAACTCTAGAGTCCGGCACGGGCACACCTACCTAGATTTGTACAAAATTGTGCAGATGCATAGTATGAGTACACTACAACGGTACCCAGTAACTATCAATCCTAACCTCAGAAGAGTAGTGACAAGGCTAGGTCAAGACACCTACTAGGATATATAAACAGAATGAAACCATAAGAGTGAATAATAAAGGAAAGCGGAGAAATAACTTATACGAAATAAGATAATAGCATGAACTAATACTGGAAATTACATAAAAGAAGCAACTGAAGAGGACCAAAGTGATCATATACGAACAAAAACTGCAACAACAAGGAAGAACAAAACAAGAAACGTTTCCGCCAAAACTCTTTGCAACTTAAGATAACCAACAAAATCACAACGAGGTACTGTCTCGTGCACAATAAGAATCACCATCGAGGTAAAGCCTCATATAAATCAAGAATCACAACCGAGGTACCGCCTCGTATTCACATTTCTCAATTTCATCACAATTTTTCCTTATACCGTCGCATGAGACTTACATTAGAATTAGGTTTTTTAAAAACAGTTTTTACGAAATAGCTATACGCACTTTAGCCCACCTTATGACGTTGTGTGGCTTCACCTATTTCCGCTACAAGAAATACGCACATAAGTACCACTTTATACCATCTCATGCACATTAACCCCAAGCCTTATACTGCCGCATGCACGTCAATAACACATCACAATAACAATTCGCACTACAAGTGCCCATATATCACAACTTTCTAACAATCATAAATATTACTATTTCCACAACAATATCCCGTGGCTCCACCACAGTGTGTACAAGAATATCAAAAATAATAATGAATGTAAAATTCTCAACAAGGAAGATGTTTCGGCAATAACAATTTTGCCTCAACATGATAACGGCTACCACAACTTCATCACCAATAAATCAACAATAAGAGACAATGTGTAACCAAGATATTAGATAAGAATAGCTCACAATGAAAGAGATAATGTATTACAATGACTTCAAATAATGGAAATCAACAAGAAAAGAGATAACGTGAGCAATAACTTCAAGTAATGATAATCAATAATGAAAGACATAACACGAACAATAACTTCAAATAATGATAATCAATTATGAAAAATATAACATGTAACATTAATAGAGGCAACAAGTTCAACCTAAGCATGAGAGAAATTTATCAACTAGAACGTAGAACAAGTATTAAACACGTCAATTAAGGCATGTAAGGATCGACTAACACAAGTAAGAATAGATTGATTGAAGGAATTTAGAACATGATACTATAATTCAATTAAAGCATGAAAAGAGTCTAAGTAGCCTAAGTCGGTCAAATACCACGTACAACCCGTGTACCCACTCGTCACCATGCATACACGACTTTCACATAGCACAAATGAATCAATCAATACCAATCCTAAGGGGTAGTTCCCCCATACAAAGTTAGGCAAGATACATACCTCAACTAGAAAAATTCAACACTTGAAAATAACTTTTCCCTTAAAATTTGCCTCCACACGGCTCAAATCTAACAAAAATCGACTTAACATCATCAAACAATGTTGTAAAATTTAATTTCAATAGATAAAGCTAAGATCTTTACACTTTTCACAAAAAGTCAACTCGGGCTTGCCTGGTAGAAATCCGGGTCCAATGGAAGATTCTGACTACTCATGACCCCACGAGTTCATACATGTGATTAGTTTCAAAATCCGATTCCGCATCGACTCTCAAAACTCAATTTCTTATTTTTCAAAAACTTGACAAAGTTTCACAAATTTTCACTTTGATTCACATGATTTTGATGTTAAAATCTTAGATATGTTGATTGAAAATGATTAGAAATGGATTAGAATAATTTACCCAAGGTTTGTAAGTGAAAATCCCCTCTCAAAATCGCCTCCTACCGAGCCTCGTGTTCACAAAATGAGAGAATGTTTTCAAAATTCTTGTATCCCAACCCTTTAACCAGCTGCAGATGTCATATTTGTGATATAGGATTCGCAAATTGCGGACCGTGGCTCGCATTTGCGAGAAAGGCTTCGCAATTGTGAAGCTGGAAACTTCACAAAAGCGAACAAATGTTCGCAATTGCAAACTCAGTCCAAATTCTGCTGCCTTCGCAAATGCGAAGGGGAAGTGGCATTTGCGACATCTGCCCCCTTATTTTCACCTTCTCAATTTCTAAGTTGGTGCACATGAAGGGTAACCCCTCCGGTTCTTCTCGTTCGCGATGAAGAAATCCAACCCCAGACGAAGTTACCCTTCGCGATCATGAGAGTAGCTTCGCGATCACGAAGAACAACAAACCAGATATCATAAAATCAATTGAAGCTGCAATCTCTAAGTCCAAAAATGACATGTAACCTATCTGATACTCACCCGAGCCCCTCGGGCTCCAAACCAAACAATCACACGAGTGTAATAACATCATACGAACTCCCTCTCCCGATCAAAATACCAAAATAACACCTACAACCACGAATTGGACATCAAAATGTATGAAATTTTCAATGAAACTTTAGAACTTCCAATCATGTCAAATCAACTCCGTTTTGATTTTTTTTTTTTTTTGCAAACAAGTCAATTATAGTGAAATGAACCTATAACAAGTACCCGAACTTAATTCCGAACCTAATTGCTATAAAGCCAATCGACGGTCAAACGTCGGAATTCTTTAAACCTTCAAATTACTATATTTCACCAAATCACGTCAAATTAAGTTAGGGACTTCTGAATTAAATTACGGGCATACTTTCAAGTCCCAAATCTTGATAGGGACCCGCCGGAACCGTCAAAATACTAATCCGGGTCTGTATACATAAAATGTTGACCTTAGTCAACTCAAAAAACATTTTAAAGGCAAAAAGTCACTTTTTTTTAAATTTTTCACATAAAGACTTTCCATAATGAGACATTAACTACACACATAAATTGAGTAACGCTAAATGGAGCTCATCTAGGTCTCGGAATACGGTAATAAAGGCTAAAACTCAAAATGACCTATCGTCCATCACAATTTGGATTAGTACAATGCGCATTAGCTACGTCAGTTATATGCGATCTATATTTGTAGCAACATCTTAAAAATAAGTATGTATATTTCCACCTAGTAACAATTTCATTCGGCATGTATTTGGGGTTAAGGTTATGTTCGGTACACTTAGTCTTAATTTCTCTAAGTCTAGGTTTTCTATCATTTCCTTGAATAACACCAACTGCTCTTCTAACATGAGTAATCTCAGTCGAAAATAAATTAATGTTATTTTTAACAATTAAATTATAAACATGACACGCACACCTAACATGAAAGATATCATCAAGTGGTGATTGGAAATGCAATTTTAATAGTGAAATGACAGCATTAATGTTAGAAGAATTATCAAAAGACATACACAATACTTTTTTTATTAAGAATGTAAAATGCAACAACTTCGCAAATAAAAATTAAGTATGCAAATAAAATATTGAATGAGAGAAAGAGTTGGAACGAGTGAATCGAATTTCGCAATAAATTGAACACTTGATGATTTTTGGAGTCTTGAAATTGAATTTCTCAAATACAATGTTACCACGAATAAAATTTGTTCAAATTTCAAATAATATCATAAATAAAATTTAAAAAATATGAGAGACAAATAGTTGATAGCAATTTAGTTGAAGAATGAGAGAATGACAATTGAGAATTTGGGTTAAGAATTGAGAGATGAGTGAAGTATTTTTTCAAAGGGTTTAAATTAGTAAATAATGAAAGTGTTTTTTTTATAAAAAAAGAACCCTCTTGCAATTAAGACCATTGGACAACGGTCAAATGACATTAAAATAAAGAAGAGGAACTGGTTGTTGCACCGATCTGGGTCGATCCGCTCCACCGGTTCAAATTTGACAAGACATTACTGGTTTTAACCATCAAAACCCCCATCAACAAAAGCCGGTTCATATCTTCCTGCTACTTGTGCAAAAGTTCAGCTTATTTAGTGCTGAAGTTTTTACAAATGAACTAAATAATTTCTGCATCTTCTGCTGAAATTTTTGAAAAAGCTTTATTGCAAAACTAAACTTCAGCTTATTTAGTGCTGAAGTTTTTACAAATGAACTAAATAACTTCAACATCTTCTGCTGAAGTTTTTAAAAAAGCTTTATGACAAAACTCAGGACAAAACTTTAGCTTATTTAGTGATGAAGTTTTCACAAATGAACTAAATAACTTCAGCATCTTCTGCTGAAGTTTTTGAAAAAGCTTTATGACAAAACTAATTAATCTAGGACAAAACTTCAGCTTATTTAGTGCTAAAGTTTTTACAAATGAACTAAATAACTTCAGCATCTTCTGCTGCAGTTTTTGAAAAAGCTTTACGACAAAACTATTGAATCCAAGACAAAACTTTAGTTAAGACATGCTTAAGTACAACAAATAGAGAACAAAACATCAACTAGTAGAATGCTTAAGATCATCAATTACAAACAACTTCAGGCCCGTCTACTAGAATGCTGAAGTTTGTGTGATTGCCTTTGCTACTTCAAGCCCGTATGCCTGAAGTTTGCACGAAAAGTGAATACGCTTGCAATTATTTTTGCAAAATGAGTATAAGTTAAAACGCGACCCAAAAAGCGAGTATAGATACAAAAGTCTAGTGCAACTCATTTTTTCCTTCAGGGTAAACAAGAAGCTGGCCCTCTATGGATTTAAATTGTGTAAATTACAATACTAACTCTTTTAATAACAGTAGTGTAATCTAATCTATTAAGTAAATTAAGTATTAGAATTTACCTGCATTATCTTTCAGATTGTTTCTTTATTTATTATGTGAAATTATCTTTAATATCCTTTTAGGCAATTTAATTAAGTAAACGTCCAAATATGTACTAGTTAAATTGGATGAAGTACAAAAAGATGTAAATGTGGATGATCTTGAATTTTTGTTACCCCATGAGCAAAACTAAAAAATACAGGGTGTTAAAACTAATCTAAACGTATTTGACCAGCCCAAACCGCCCAAGCTTTAATGCATTTGGGATGGAAAAGTTTTGAAAATATGTTAGGCAAAATACATAGATTGTCACCTGAATTATGGACCAAATCCCTGTTACACACTTTCTGACGATGAAAATTATCTTACGCACTCAACTTTTCAAAAGTGTGCCTGTGACACACTACTTTTATAGTTGACCAGTCTCATAAAACATCTCTATATCACGCACCAATGAGGTTGCGACACGTGTCCTCAACTTAAAAAGAATTAATACTTAGAATTGCAAATCTACCCTCGTCTTCTTCCTTCTTAAGTGTGTAACTTTTTTTAGGATTTAGCTCTCTTTTAGTTACTTTGTTTAATTCAAAGCCACCCCTAATCAATTTCAATTCAATCCCAGCATCAAATTCAGCTTTGTGCAAGTGTTTCCAAAGGATCTATAACACCCACTTGAATTTGAACATGAAAATTCATATTCAAATGTAATTTTTCGACTTCAACCTTTGAAGCTTTGCCGGCAATGGTGGTTTGAATATTACTCCACCCAAATCTTTCTCAAACAGTGATTGCTAATTCAATTTTCGATCCCGACGAAACAACATTTTTTAAAAGAAATAATGATTTGAATTTTTTTTTATTTTAATGTAATAAACTTGAGATTTGGGTTTCATTGTTCGAGCCACAGATAAAATTCGATTTCTAACTCGAATTTTTAGTTGACATCACTGGGTAACAATTGTTTGAGTTGTATTTCGAAATCAAATGTTGATTTCAAAGACTTCACAGGTGAGCATAATGTAAAAATAGTTATTGGATTCTGGGTTGATGCGAATTTGGGATCTAACACTTCAAGTGAATTGTTTACTGTTTGGAATTGATTAAGAACTAATTCCTTGAGCTTAAAAACATTTGAATGGATGGATTGAAGGAGGCATTTTGAACTTCCATTGTTGAGTTCTTTTGTGTTCAAAACCCAGTTAAAGTTTTAATTTTTAAATTTTTATTTTAAATTTTAAGTGATTTTTCGAGTTCACTCGCCACTTTTTCTGTATATAACACGTGAGTGCCAGCTAAACAAAGTGGTGTGTCATAAATACACTTTTGAAAGATTGAGTGTGTAATATAATTTTTACCGTCAAAAAGTGTGTAACAGGGATTTAACCTATACTTCAGGTGGTAACTTATGTATTTTGCCAATATGTTATTTTAGGCTAGCCCAAGTTAACCCATCACAAAACATCAACCCAAATGGACCCATGATGATGCCCCATCATGACCCATGAGTTCTACCTGCCCTATGTTGTAGCTTGAATCGCTTGTTCAGTTGTTCGTTTCCCATTCTCAGGCACTTGGTAATTAATACATTAAGGGGTCGTTTGGTATAAGGTATAAGAAGGTATAGTGCTAGTATAAAAATTTAATACCACCTTAATATTTTATTTGGTTAGCAAATTTGGTATAAGTTATCCCGAGATTAAAATGAGTACAAGGATAATGCCTTGTAGAGGGTGGGGTAATTAGTGCAGGGATAACTTATACCTTCTTCTTAGAAATATGCAATTGTCATTTTTAATACAACATACCAAACAATAGATAAAAAACAATACCAGGATAACAAATCCCAGCATAACTTATCCCGGCATAAGCCCTAAGGAGTCGTTTGGTATGAGGTATAAGAAGGTATAGTGCTCGTATAAAAATTTAATACCATCTTAATACTTTGTTTGGTTAGCAAACCTGATATAAGTTATCCCATGATTAAACTTAGTATCGGGATAACTTATACCTTGTAGAGGGTGGGGTAATTAGTGCCGGCATAACTTATACTTTCTTCTTAGAAATTATGCAATTGTTATTTTTAATACAACATACCAAATAGTGGATAAAAAACAATCTCAAAATAACTAATCCCAGCATAACTTATCCCGGCATAAACCGTATTCAAACCAAACGAACCCCTAATTTTTTATTCTGTTTATCCAAGTTTCTAATTTTTTATTCTGTTTATCCAAGTTTCTATTTTTTTTTCTATCTGGAGACCAGCGGGGTCTCATTTGCTACATTTCAGTTTGCTGGTGATGTTTTCACTTGGTGGGAGGCATTTGAGAGGCGTAGGCCGGTTGGTTCAGCACCACTCACCTGACAGCAGTTCTCCACGATCTTTTTGGAGAAGTATGTTCCTCAGTCCCACCGAGAGGAGCAGCGCAGGCAGTTTGAGCAGTTGCACCAGGGAGAGTTGTCAGTCACACAGTACGAGATGCGGTTTTTCTGAGTTGGCTAGACATGTTTTTGAGTTAGTCCCTACTGATAGGGAGAGGATCAGGAGGTTTATAGATGGTCTCACGTATCAGATTCGGATTTTGATGACCAGGGAGAGAGTGTCTGGAGCTACATTTGAGCAGGTTGTTGACATTGCTCGGGACATTGAGTCGGTTCGTAGGCAGGAGCGTGAGGAGAGGGAGGCCAAGAGGCCTCAGGGATCAGGTAGCTTCAGTGGTTCCCCTTCCAGAGGGCAGTTTCAGCACAGTAGAGGTCGTCCATTTAAACCTCCTCAGCCAGTTCGCCCAGCTTATAGTGGCGCATCTTCGGGGCAAGGTCCTCGCAGTTCTCATCCGAGACGTTCATCTTTTAGTGCCCTTCCAGCTCAAAGCTCCTCCAGAGCATCATCATTCCAGGGTTCTTCTATGCATGGTTCATCCGGTGGCTATTCTAGTGGCAGGAGTTCCCTTCAGTCCCCATCTCCAACTCCAGGTAATTGTTTTGAGTGTGGAGAGTTTGGACATTTATGGAGGCAGTGTCCTCGTCGTCCTAGTAGTTCATCTCAGCAGAGGGTTCAGCCCTCGACATCATCCCCAATCACTTCACCACCTACCCAGGCAGCCAGGGGTGGTGGTCAAGCAGCTAGAGGCCGCCTTAGAGGGGGAGGTCGAGCAGGTGGAGGCCAGCCACGTATTTTATGCACTCCCAGCTAGGCCTGATGCTATGGCCTCCGATGCGGTGATTACATGTACCATCTCAGTCTGTCACAATGATGCTTTGGCTTTATTTGACCCTGGTTCCACATACTCTTATGTTTCGTCGTATTTTGCTCACTTTCTAAGTATGCCCCGTGAGTCCTTAGTTACATCTGTGCATGTGTTGACTCCGGTGGGTGATACTATTTTTGTGGACCGTGTGTACCGGTCGTGTGTGATATCTATTAGGGTTCCGGAGACCCGAGTAGACCTATTGTTACTCAGCATGGTTGAGTTTGATGTGATACTAGGCATGGATTGGCTATCTCTGTGTCATGTTATTCTTGATTGTCACACTAAGACCGTGACCCTGGCTATGCCCGGAGTTCCGAGAGTTGAGTGGAGAGGGTCTATTCAGAATGTGCCTAGCAGAGTAATTTCTTACTTGAAGGCTCAGCGTATGGTTGAGAAAGGATGTGAATCTTATCTTGCGTTTGTGAGGGATGTTAGTAGTGAGATTCCTTGTGTTGATTCTGTTCCTGTGGTCAGTGATTTTTCAGACGTATTCCCTGTAGACCTGCCAGGCATGCCCCCTGACAGGGAATTGATTTTGGTATTGACTTGGTACCAGGCACCCACCCTATCTCTAATCCACCCTATCGTATGGCACCAGTAGAGTTGAAGGAATTGAAAGAGTAGCTTCAGGAACTCTTAGATAAGGGGTTCATTCGGACTAGTGTGTCACCTTGGGGTGCACTGGTGTTGTGTGTGAAGAAGAATGATGGTTCCATGCGCATGTGTATTTATTATCGGCAGCTGAACAAGGTTACGGTGAAGAATCGGTATCCTTTGCCCCGTATTAGTGACTTGTTTAACCAGCTTCATGGAGCTAGAGTGTTCTCTAAGATTGATTTGAGATCCAGGTATCATCAGCTGAAGATTCGGGATTCTGACATCCCGAAAACTGCTTTCAGGACCAGATATGCTCATTATGAGTTTCTGGTTATGTCATTTGGGCTGACCAATGCCCCAGTCACGTTCATGCATTTGATGAACAACGTGTTTCAGCCTTACCTTGATTCTTTTGTCATTGTGTTAATTGATGACATCTCGTTATATTCCCGTAGCTAGGAGGAGAATGCTCAGCATTTGAGAGTTGTGTTGCAGAGATTGAGAGAGGAGAAACTTTATGCAAAGTTCTCCAAGTGTGAGTTTTGGCTTGGTTCAGTAGCTTTCTTGGGGCACGTGGTGTCCAGTGAGGGTATTCAGGTTGATCCGAAGAATATTGAGGCGGTGCAGAGTTGGCCCAGACCGTCCTCAGCTACAGAGATTAGGAGTTTCCTTGGTCTGGCGAGATATTACCATCGCTTTGTGGAGGTATTCTCTTTTATTGCTTCACCTTTGACCAGATTGACCCAGAAATGTGCTCCATTCATATGCTTTGATGAGTGTGAGGAGAGCTTTCAGAAGCTCAAGTCAGCATTGACCACAACTCCGGTACTAGTTTTTTGCCTACTGGTTCGAGTTCTTATACAATCTAGTGTGATGCTTCTAGAGTTGGCTTGGGAGCGGTACTGATGCAGGACGGTAGGGTGATTGACTACGCGTCTAGACAATTAAAGGTGCACGAGAAGAATTATCCAGTGCACGATCTTGAGTTAGCTGCTATTGTTCATGCCTTGAAGATTTGGCGCCATTATTTGTATGGAGTGCAGTGTGAGATTTTCACCGATCATCGTAGCTTGCAGTATCTGTTGAAGCAGAAGGACTTGAATTTGCGTCAGAGAAGGTGGTTATAGCTTCTCAAGGATTATGACCTCACTATTTTGTATCATCCGGGGAAGGCCAATGTAGTGGCGATGCTTTGAGTCACAGAGCCGAGAGTTTGGGGAGTCTAGCTTACCTTTCATCAGTAGAGCGACCGTTAATACTTGAATGTTTAGACTTTAGCGGGTCAGTTGGTGATATTGGATTTGTCAAAGCCTCCGGGGGTATTATCTAGCATAGCTTCCCGGTCTTCTCTTTATGATCAGATTAGAGCACGCCAGTACGATGACCGACACTTGTTAGTTCTCCAGGACAGGGTCCGTTAAGGTGATGTCAGAGATGTTACTATTGGTGATGACGGAGTTATGAGGATGCAGGGCCGTATTTGCGTGCCCAATGTGGATGGGCTTTGAGAGTTGATATTAGCAGAGGGCCACATCTCACGGTATTCCATCCATCCGGGTGCCGCGAAAATGTATCAGGATCTGAGACAGCAGTATTGGTAGAGGCGGATGAAGAGAGATATTGTTGAGTATGTAGCACGGTGTCTCAACTGCTAGCAGGTCAAGTATGAGCACCAGAGACCAGGCGGATTACTTCAGAGGTTAGATATTCCGGAATGGAAGTGGGAGCGGATTACCATGGACTTTGTAGTTAGGCTTCCACGTAATTCGAAGGGTTTTGATGCTATTTGGGTCACTGTGGATAGGTTGACTAAGTCCGCGCACTTCATTCCTGTCAGTACTACTTATACTTCGGAGTGGTTAGCTGGTATCTACATCAGGGAGATTGTCTGATAGCACGGAGTTCCAGTTTCTATCATTTCTGACAGAGGTACTCAGTTCACATCTCAGTTTTGGAGGGCCGTGCAGAGAGGTATGGGTAATTAGGTAAAGTTGAGCACTGCATTTCATCCTCAGACCGACGGGCAGTCGGAGCGGACTATTCAAATTTTGGAGGACATGTTGTGTGCCTATGTGATTGACTTTGGTGGTTCATGGGATCAGTTTCTGCCACTTGCGGAGTTTGCATATAATAATAGCTACCAATCTAGTATTCAGATGGCCCCGTATAAGGATTTATATGGCAGGAGGTGTAGATCTCCAGTTGGTTGGTTCGATCCCGGTGAGGCTAGGTTATTAGGCACAAATTTGATTCAGGATGCGTTGGAGAAGGTGAAGTTGATTCAGGAGTGACTTCGCACGTTGCAGTCTAGGCAGAAGATTTATGCGGACCGGAAGGTCCGGGATGTGTATTTTATGGAAGGTGATAAGGTACTACTGAAGGTATCACCCATGAAGGGTGTTATGAGGTTCGGAAAGAGGGGAAAGTTGAGTCCTCGATTTATTGGTCCTTTTGAGGTACTTCAGAAGACTGGAGAGGTGGCTTATAGACTTGCCTTTCCACCCAGCTTGTCGAGTGTTCATCCGGTATTTCATGTGTCGATGCTCCGAAAATATGTTGGTGACTCGTCTCATGTTTTAGACTTCAGCACAGCTCAGCTTGAGGGTGATATGTCATATGAGGTAGAGCCAGTATAAATTTTGGATCGTCAGGTCAGAAAGTTGAGGTCCAAGGATATAACTTCAGTGAAGGTACAATGGAGATGTCAGCCAGTGGAGGAGGCTACTTGGGAGACCGAACGGGAGTTGCAGAGCAGATATCCTCACTTGTTTGAGACTCCAAGTATATTTCTAGACCCGTTCGAGGATGAACGTTTGTTTAAGAGGGGGAGAATGTAACGACTCGTTACGTAGAATCTGCATTATATTTAATGTTACTGCCTTGTCATAGGTTGGTTATACTATTTATGATGTGTTAGAGTCGGTTGTCTCGGGTTCAGAATTGTTATAGTGAGAATTGAGTCATTTAGTCTCTAAATATAGCTTTATAGTTGGAAAAGTCAACTGAGAGTTGACTTATTGATAAATGACCTCGGAATGCGGATTTTATTGTTCGGATAGCTTTGTTAGGTAATTTGGGACTTAGGAGTGTGTTCGGAATATTTTTGTGATGTCCGGTGTAGAATTAGGCTTGAATTGGCGAAAGTTAGTTTGTGGTGATTTCCAATCGGCAGTGGAAAATAGGCTATCGGGGTCGGAATGGAAAATTGGAACAGGTTCGTAATGTCATTTGGTATAGGTCTGTAAAATTTCAGGTCAATCAGATGTGTTTTGGATGGTTTCGGCATCGTTGGTGGAATTTAGAAATTTCAAAGTTCATAGGCTTGAATTTGATGTGATTTTGGTATTTTGATGTTATTTTGGGTGTTCCGAGAGTATAACTAGGTTTGAATGATCATATATGATATGTTGATATGTTTGGTTGGGGTCCCGAGGGGCTCGGGATTGACTTCCGATGGTTAATGGGAATTTTGGAGTTGAAAAAATGCAGCTTTCAGCTGGTGGTGTGATTTTACCGGTGTAACCGCACCTGCGGATGGGGAATCGCAGGTGCGGGCTTGAAGGAGCGGAAAGAGGCTCCGCATGTGCGAAATTAGGCCAGCCCAGGGAAAGGCGTAGATGCAGACACTTGACCGCACCTGCGAGGTCGCAGGTGCGGAAGTGGAGCCGCAGGTGCGGAATTGCCCGGTTTAATGAAAAACCATAGGTGCGGTCCACCTGAGCGCATGTGAGGACCACAGGTTCGAGAATTAGACCGCAGGTGCGAAAAGCCTGGGCAGAAAAGTATAAAAAGGTGACTTAACGATTTTTAATCCTCTTTTCACCATTGTTGTGCGGGTTCCGAGCTTTTTGAGGGTTTTTGAAGAGGGAAACGTTTGTGCATTATGGTGGTAAGAGTTTTGGACTTATTAACTCGATTATAGGTGATTAAGGACCTAATTAGTAGTGTTTAATTGGGAAAAATCAGTGGAAAAAATGGTTAACTAGGGCTTGAGTTTAAGAGACCTTTTAGGGGTGATTTGAGGGGTCATTGGACTCCGATTTCAGCGTTCTTTATAGGTACAAACTCGTGAGATGATGAGAATCGTTTTGGTATAAAGTTTGTCGAGTTTCGAGACGTGGGTCCGGGGCTCGAGTTTTGGCCAATTTCGGGAATTGTGCATAAAGTTGATATTTTTCGATTGAGTTTCATTCCCATAGCATAATTTGATGTGAAAAATATGAACTTGATAGATTTGGAGCACTCGGAAGTTGATTCGAGGGGAAGCATGTTGCGGAGTAGTTTCTGGCTAATTTGAGGTAAGTAATGTCTTTAAATCATGTCCTGAGGGTATGAAACCCCGGACTTTACATCCTTTCACTGTTTTGGAGTGACGCACACACTGGATGACGAGTGTGGGGCGTGCACGGACTGGAAATTTGGAAATGTTTTTCTCCTGAGGCAACTATTGAGTTGCGAAACTTTTTTTAAATCATATGTTAAATAGTATCACTATGTTTTTGATATATTTGGGTTGTAAGCCATGTTTGGGGCCTAGTGGCGATCTGTTTAAACCCTTTGGGGGCTATTTCCTGATATTCCTCACTTAGAAATTATGAATTACGCTCAGTTTTTCTTGCTAAATTGCTTTGACACTCAGAGTTTATTGATATCATTTCCTGACATGAAATACTGTTTTGGGGTGAGAACCCCGTTATTCATGGCCCGAGTGGCATGTTGTGAGTGCCTGACTGATTGAGGCCGAGGGCCAACATTGTGAGTATATTTATGATATGAGAGAGGACGAGAGCCTGAGTGATTGATGTCATGATTTGGCTTGTTATAGCGCTTGGGCTGAAGGAGCCCCTCCGGAGTCTGTACACACCCCTAGTGAGCGCAGGTACCTACTGAGTGCGAGTGCTGAGTGACGAGTATTGGGAGGTATGAGTGACTGTGAGGTGCTGAGTGATGGTGAGGCGCTGAGTGACTGATTATGAGTGATGATTTGGCCCAAGGGGCAGTATATATTGACATTTTGCTGAACTTTTGATTATGATTCACTTTATTTTTCATACTGAGATTTTTGGGAGTTTACTGAGAAACATTTGAGAATATACTTGTTCAAAGGATTTTTACGGAAACTGATTTTCAAACATATGTACTAGATGTTTACTTTATTAAGACTCAGTATTTTTACTATTTGTGAATTGATGTTTGGTACTGTGTGATTCTTATCTTCAGACTTGATTTATTTTCATTACTACTGAGTTGGCGTAATCATCATTACAACCTGCACCTCTGTGTGCAGATCCAGGTACTGGTTCTAAGTAGTTGTCATTTGCGTCCGTTCGACATCAACATTTGGGATTTCGAGGTAGATGTCCAAGGTCCACAGCTTCTCCATTTTCCTTCCTTCATTTAGTATTTAGTAATTGTTCTGAGGCATGGTATTACGACATTAGCAGTTTTAGTCTTATTCTTAGATGCTCGTGATCAGTTGACTCCGGTTCTGGGGAATGGTTTTAGACTGTTAGACCATACTACGTTATGTTAAAGACTTAGAAGATTGTATACTTGCTATTAATGATTTTGGTAAATTTTATTAAAGGAATTGTGTAATTATGTGATAATGGCTAGCCTAGTTCCACTATAGGCTCCATCTCGACCAGTTAGGATTTGGGGTCGTGACAGTAATTGTTGAACTTCAGTATTCTAGTAGCTGAAGCTTTATTCTGTATTTGCTGAACTTCAGCATGTTTTAGCTGAAGATTTGTTTTGTATTTGTTGAACTTCAGCATGTTTTAGCTGAAGCTTTGTTCTGTTTGTGATGAACTTCAGGGCTGAAGTTTGTTTTGTATTTACTAAACTTTAGCATTCTAGGAGCTAAAGTTTTTGTTAATATTTGCTGAACTTCAGCATTCTTAGAGCTAAAGTTTTAAAACAATAATGAATTTAATAGATCATGATTAGCAGCGATTGATGTTGTTCATTTCAAAGATTAAAGAATGAAAAATATTTTCGACATTAAAACAAGTAATGTTACTACAGATAAATTAGAATAAAAAATCAATGTGCCAAGTTAAAATATCTAAGAGATTAAATTATTGGGAATAAGACCAAACTGAACATAATGGGACAAGCAGATATATATGAATCATCAGGCTAGAACACATAACAATATCTCAATCTTCAGCATTCAGAAAACAAAGGAGGAGAAAGAGGAAAATGAGGAGGAGAAAGATGGGGAGAAAGAGGCCTGAAGTTGTTTAAACAGTGGGTACAAGTTAAAACTTTAAAAAAAAGTGGGTATAGGTTAAATGGGGGCGACCAAATAAGGTACCCCATGTAATTTTTATAAATGAACTTTGGGCAGGGTTGGACATTAGCCTTTTTATACTCAACCCATCTTGACCTGCCCAACTTCAATCAAATAGTCCATTTTCCACCCCTAGTTTAACAAGTATTATCCCTTGTGTTTGAACAAAAACTTGATGAAGCTTTTCACAATACCAATTACAATATAATTCACTCTAGATCAAACTATTCAAGTGTGAGTACAAGGGGACGAATGCTCGTCGAGTATTGTTAACAATTACAAGGATGGATTCATCATCAGTAGCAGATATATACTCTAGAATATTATTTCTTACCCATGTATGGGGCCAGCTGCCTTTCATGGAAGTTCTTGACTCTCTTCTTTTGGTCTCGCCGCTTCTAGGGTCTTCTTCTTTCCTTCGTACTTGAGAGCTTTTTTAGAGATCTCGCAGACCCCCTTTTTGTGGTTCCTCCCTCCTCATTTATACTTCCATGTTCGTTCTTTCTTCCTTGGTCCTTAACCGGGAGGCTAATTCCTACCTCCCTTTCTCTCATATCACAGACCCTGATGATTGTCCGACAAAACAGACTTATTATCAGCTCATCTTCAAATACGTACGATGACCTGCGGGGTCGTGGTCGTCGAGGTACGATCACGACCCAATTATCTGACTGGTGGCTTGTGGGTTGTCGGCGTCATAGACGGATTTTGACCCATACAGTTAGACCCTCCACTCGTCGGGCTTGCCTTTGGACGAACGGGGGGGGGGGGGGGGGGGGGGGGGGGAGGTGGATATGTCCGCTTTATGTTGTCAAAATCAATCGTTATGCCATTTCCGAGCGGATGCGTCGATGAGAGGCTATTCGACCACTGGTCGAAACCAGTGTCGTGGTCGTGAGCGTGCGCTTTCTGATGGATAGGACTCATAACGTTTCAAAGGGGTTTTGTTAGGTACGTATGTCAGTTGATGTGACGTTAATTCCCCTGGTATCATTATGTCATACGTTTCGTGCGGTAAGCGTCACATCGTTTTCTGTGACGATTTTTCTACTTTTTGAAAGTGGCGGCGTTTCACTTCTGGGCCGTTGTGTCTATATATTAGAGGCTTTTGCTTTGGTGGTGCATTATCTAAATTAACGAGTTCAAGTGGAAACCTCTGAGATTATCAACTTTCTACTATCATTCCTCTTAGGAGTGTAATCACTTCAAGTCCTTTGTTATTTCGTACTCTCTATTTCTGCTTCAATTATGAGATGGTTGGCTCTTCGAATCCCAACCATGTTGTTAACATTCCGGTACTGGAAAACGTTGTTTCTCCTCCTGATGAGGAGGTGAACTTGGCGGAGGATGAGGGTTTCCCTTCTGTGGATGAGGTGGTGCCTCGCCCTGGGAATGCTCGGAACGATATTAATCACCCTCCCGGGGGAGAACCTACGTTGGCCACCTCGGTAATGGATACGGCGGCGCTGGCTGCCTTCAGAACCAAGTGGGGAATTCTGGAGCGGATCGAGCTTGTTCCGGCGGGGGGCGAGATTGTTCATCTGCACCGCGCGGGGTATCACGCCTTCTACGCGTACCCCTTCGTCATCGGGTACACGCTTCATCTTCCCCAACTGGCTGTGGATTTTTGTTGTTTTTACGAGGTATGCCTGACTCAGCTTACCCCATAGGCACATACATTTACAAGCTCTTCTTAATGCTGACCAAGTATGCTGAATTGGCCGGCCGCTCCATCTCCTTCCGTCATATGATGCACCTCTTTGCTCCCCACTTCCAGAGGGGACTATGATGCACCTACGCCACAGAGGCACGAAGAGTTTGGCGATTGTGATGGATGCAAGGACCAACCACCACTTCTAGGAGAGTTTCTTTTTTGTACGTACGGACCACCTGGTGTCCGACCCTGTCGGGTTTCTTGAGACGTGGAATTTTGCCCGTAAGTGTTTTTGTGATCTTTCCTGCTACGATGATTGCTTTGTTCGTGTCATATGAGTTGTTTGTCGGTCGTTTGACCGTTTACCCTAATTTACTGAGAGGTCTCCTCCCCCGCCGATCGATGATATTCGTGACTGGGTGGCCGCGATTCTGCTGCACACTACAAGGATCCGGGAATGGGCGCGTTTCCATGAGAGGCTCGGGCACCGCCCTACAGCAAGTAGATCGTTTTTGCCTTAGACTTAACCGCATCCTAATTGAATGTTTTCTTTACGTTTATGTGAGATTCCATCTTATTGTCACAGGTCGGAGGGGTCGAAGAGGGCCAGGGCTCCTCCATTAGCATTTCAGCAGTCGGCCCCCCTGTGCAATCCGTGCAGACGACTCCAGCGAGCGGCGATGTCGGGGCTTTGATAATGGTAGCCCGTTCGGATTCGACTCCTCCGCATGAGGCCTTAGTTATGTTGGTTGGTGTGCCCGGTGAATCTTCCCTTGCCGGCAGTGAAGAGGTCCCTTCGAAAAGGTGGAGGATAATACCCGAAAAGCCTACTGTCATTGGTGTACCGTCGTTGGGTGAGTCTACTTCAATTGCTCTTGAAGTGGAAGTTACAGTCGGTCACGGGGTGGTGGAGAGGCTCTCTGAGGTCGTCCGCGAAGTTAGTGTTCCTGAGACGGGGGTCAGGTGATGGTTGTGGCCACCGACAACAGTCCATCGTCATCTCGACAGAATCGCGCTCCTCCTTCGGCCTAGGAGAGAGGGAAGGGTGTGATAGAGGACTATGAGACCGAGTCTAATCTTGATCCCGACAACGTGAGGCTATTTGAGAGCGATTTTACCAGGACCGTGGTGATGGCCGAGGGCCCGGCTCGTGTGTTGGAGATACTGTCCGACCTCAACCTTATGCAGGACACAGTAGAGCTGGTGCCGCAATTCGACATCCTTTGCTCAGATGCTGAGAGTGAGGCCCTTCAACCAATCAGTGATTCACAACTGTCGCGCGGTATTGCAACGATGGGTTTAAGGGTAAGCTCGTTTATGCCGTCTTCTTCTCTTTCTTACCTTTTAACAGGATATTTTCTGAATTTTCTCTTTTCTTCTTCTTGTAGACTTACATGATGGAAGTTGAGAGTGCATGTCGGGCTGAGACACGGGTTGAGATCTTTTTGAAGATGGTTGAGAAGTATCAATGATAACGTGGCAGATGTCGTGAGTTGCGCGAGCGGCTTAGGGCGGATGTGGGTATTTAGTCTGCCAGAGAGGATTTTGAGAGGAGGGATGCGGAACTGGTACAGTCCATTCGCAGGTGTAGTGAATTGGAGGAATTGTTTCACGCTAAGAACGAAGAGCTCGAGCTGGGAAATGGGGTTACCGCGGAATGCCAGGATCTCCAAGCCAAAGTGCAGTCGTTGCAGGCTGAACTCGACCAAGGTGCTGTCAAAGTGGAGGCTTTGAGTGTTGAGTGGGCTAGGAAGTTGGCGGAACTGGAAAGGAAGGTGGCTACATTGGAGCAGGCTAAACGTGCTCACGAGTCTGCGTTAGCGAGGGCGGCGGATTGGAAGACACCATCCGTGTTCTACGATCCGAGCAGGAATCTGAGAGGGCGACCGCCACCCTGGGGAGGCCAGGCTTGACGAACGCATTGGCGAGGTCGACCAAAAGGCGCAGCGTTTGGGGGATCAAATCATCGCTCTTGAGGCCGAGAAGGCACGATTGCTGGCTCAGGCGGAGTCTTCTACCCCTCGTTATTTGCACGAGTTGTGGGTTTATGCGGAGGCCCGATGGGACATATATAACAGTTTGTGGGAGGCTAGGAGTGTTTATGAGGCGGACTTTGAGGAGGCTCGAGCGAAGGCACGCGAGGCTTGTGTTAACTGTGGTTATGACCATGCTTCGCCGGGGGCCGATGAGGATGCTAGCATGGATGAAGGGCTGTCAGAGGATGGCGACGAAGGTGCAGATGAGGGCGATGCCGAGTGAGAGTGTTGTGACTTCTGTATCATGTGTTTCTTTGTACTTTGATTTTAGTTTTGTTTTCTCTTTTTTCTGTGTTGGGTCGATCCGGCCTTTTGCAAGTTGTTGGGGTGATTCCTGTATAAAATGTGCACTTGAATCTTTTTTATTCATGTATCTTCGCGGTTTTTGTTTTTGACATGTTTCTTCGGATGTCTACGTGATCTCGTAGGATATTCTGGTGAGGCCAGCTATTATCGATTAGAGCAAAACCAGGCGTGAGCAATTCGAGCGAGGTCGAGTGCTCAATAACTCGAGCGAGGTCGAATGTTAAGTGATTCGAGCGAGGTCAAATGTTAAGAAATTCGAGCGAGGTCGAATGTTAAGTGATTCGAGCGAGGTCGAATGTTAAGTGATTAGAGCGAGGTCGAATTTTAAGAGATTCGAGCGAGGTCGAATGTTAAGTGATTCGAGCGAGGTCGAATGTTAAGTGATTCGAGCGAGGTCGAATGTTAAGTGATTCGAGCGAGGTCGAATGTTAAGTGATTCGAGCGAGGACGAATGTTAAGTGATTCGAGCGAGGTCGAATGTTAAGTGATTCGAGCGAGGTCGAATGTTAAGTGATTCGAGCGAGGCCGAATGTTAACTGATTCGAGCGAGGTCGAAAGTTAAGTGATTCAAGCGAGGCCGAATGTTAAGTGATTCGGACGAGAGGTCGAATGTTAAGTGATTCGAGCGAGGTCGAATGTTAAGTGATTCGAGCGAGGTCGAATGTTAAGTGATTCGAGCGAGGTCGAATGTTAAGTGATTTGAGCGAGGTCGAATGTTAAGTGATTCGAACGAGGTCGAATGTTAAGTGATTCGAGCGAGGTCGAATGTTAAGTGATTCGAGCGACGTCGAATGTTAAGTAATTCGTTCTGCCCCGCCGGGTTTCCCCTAGTTAGCGATTGGCGCGTCTTAGGTGAGCTAATCCCAATCTATCATGTTTCGCTCTTATTGGGAAGTGTCGGATGTTACTTGGGCGACCACTCCAATATGTTGAGTCTTACCCTCGTTGGGGGATATAGGGTGTTGCTCTGGCGAGCCAGCCCCAGTCAATTGCGTTTTACTCGTGTTGGAGGATATAGGGTGCTGCTTGGCGAGCCAACCCCAGTCTGCTGCGTTTTACACTTGTGGAGGGTATAGGGTACTGCTCTGGTGAGCCATCCCCAGTTTGCTGTGTTTACTCTTGTTGGAGGGTATAGGGTGCTGCTCTGGCGAGCCATCCCCAGTTTGTTGCGTTTTACTCTTGTTGGAGGGTATAGGGTGATGCTCTGGCGAGCCAGCACCAGTCTGATGCGTTTTACACTTGTTGGAGGGTATAGGGTGCTGCTCTGGCAAGCCAGCCCCAGTCTTCTGCGTTTTACACTTGTTGGAGGGTATAGGGTGCTGCTCTGGCGAACCAGTCCCAGCTTGCTGCGTTTTACTCTTGTTGGAGGGTATAGGGTGCTGCTTTGGCAAGCCAGCCTCAGTTTGCTGCGTTTTACTCTTGTTGGAGGGTATAGGGTGCTGCTCTGGCGAGCCAACCCCAGTTTGCTTCGTTTTACTCTTGTTGGAGGGTATAGGGTGCAGCTCTGGCGAGCCAGCCCCTGTTTGCTGCAGATGACGTCGTGTTCCTGCTTTTGCCATCCTGACGAGAAAGGAAAACCAAAAAATGGTAGGTAGGATTCGAGAGTCTGTTACCTCAGCCAAGAGTGGCAGCCGTATTGCGTGGTTTCCCGCTCTGTTTTTCGCCCGGTCATCTCACCTGATCTCGCTCGTTGAGGCTTCGGGGTGCCAGCTCAGGCTCGTCGGACATGCACGCATCATGAAGACATATTTATGTGATATTTACAAAAAGCAAGATGTGTGGAATGCATGTGACTACAAGGGGGTGGGGTGCGGTGTGCCCCTCTTTCCAGTGTGCTGCGAAGTGGGCATGTCCCATATTCAAAAGCGAGAGAAGACCGCCTCACTCGCCAAAAGGGGGGGGGGGGGTTATTGTCGCACGCAGTGCGCGACGACCAGGGATTCCACTTATGTCACCTGCGTGACGGGTCCTTGTTGGCGCTACGGGAGGGATGAATGTGGTTTCAAGATCTAGAGGGAACTATGGTTTTAATTAAGAAATTCCCATAGACAGCGCCAAATTGTTTGCACAAAAATTTGATGAAGCTTTTCACAATACCAATTACAAAATAAGATAAAGGTAAATCTCAATTAAATATAATTCACTCTAGATCAAACCATTCAAGTGTGAGTACAAGGGAGCGAATGCTCGTCGAGTATTGTTAGCAATGACAAGGATGGATTCATCATGAGTAGCAGATCTATACTCTAGAATATTATTTTTTACCCATGTATGGGTGGCCAACTGCCTTTCATGGAAGTTCTTGACTCTCTTCTTTTGGTCTCCTCGCTTCTAGGGTCTTATTCTTTCTTTCGTACTTGAGAGCTTTTTTTAGAGATCTCGCAGACCCCCTTTTTGTGGTTCCTCCCTCCTCATTTATACTTCCATGTCCTTTCTTTATTCCCTGGTCCTTAACCAGGAGGCTAATTCCTACCTCCTTTTCTGTCATATCACAAACCCTGATGACTGCCCGACAAAACAGACTTATTATAAGCTCATCTTCAAATACGTACGACGACCTGCGGGGTCGTGCTCGTCGAGGTACGATCACGACCCAATTGTCTGACCGGTGGCTTGTGGGTTGTCAGCGTCATAGAGGAATTTTGACCCATACACCTTGTTTTATAATCTATACTTTTAACTTGTGACGCTAAAGTTTTAAGCATAAAATAAGCGGAGATCAAAGTTAAAGATGACCTCAAAAATGTCATATTTCTTCAATATTTTGAGTTAAACTCATACTCCATAATCCACATTATACCTTATGTACTTTTGGGTCCCGTTACTCGTTCTTTTACCGAAGACGGCATCGTTTCACTGAAACTCCTTGACTCTTGTACCGATGGTTCAAAAGCAGAGCAGAAACAACAGCTGGATGCCTGCAAGAAAGCAACTTCTTTCTCTGGACTCCATTTGATTGCTCTTTGTGTCTATTTTGGGTCTCTGTGTTAACAGTAAAAGATTAATTACTACCCCAATAAGCTTTCTCTCGTTTCACTATTTTTTCTTCTAAAATCCACTAACCATGCACTTTGGTACTACCATTCAAAGCACAGATTCCAAAATCTGCTACAAGACAATAAGCCAAAGGACAATAAACTGTGAGACTTGTACCTCTACAACAGTACTTTTCCTTTACACCCCACTTCTTTTTTGCCTCTCCAGCTTTTTCTATTCAAAAAACACTCACAAGATTTCAGCCAATTCTAACACTATAACCAACCCCATTTCCTTCATTCTGCATTTCCTCTCTAGAAAATGTTTAAACCCTGGTGTTTTTTCCTTGTTTATTTTGCTTTAAATGGTATGTAACTAATCTTCAACTACTACCAAAATCTTGTCTATTGTTTATTTGTTGTTTCTATTTGTAGTTTTCTTGTTTCACTTCAAATTCTAAGTTTCTATTAATTAATTTTTGCAGCTGCAGTTGGTCTTAGTGACTCAAATCTTGTGCAACTAGAGAGTTTTCCAAACACTGGCATTTCTATTGCAGTTTCTTTGCCTATTGAAGACCTTAAAAATGTCTACACTAGTGTTCTTGATGCTGAAAAGTGGCTAAGGACTAATGTTCTAGCTCATTATCCAGCTACTAATATCACTACTATTCTTGTTGGTCACACTCTTATGTGCAATCAAGAACAAGAAAACAAAGTGAGCTTCATCTTGCCTTCAATCAAGAACATTTACTACTCTCTTACAAGGTGGGGTTTGCATACTGAAATCAAAGTCTCTACTTCTTTTTCTTCCAACTGTTTGGACCAAGATTCTGGATTTTACAATGTTGGTATGACTGAAGAATATATTAAACCTCTTCTTCACTTCTTTCAACAAGTTAATGCACCCTATGTTGTGAGCTCAACAAGAAGTTTGGATGAAAAGATTGAAACTTTGATGAATGGTCATTTAGAGTCTATTAAAAAGGTAGCAAATTTTAGCCTAAACAAGATTTTCTTGATAAGTGAGAACCTAAAACAAACAAGACCCTTAAGTAGAAAGCTCTCAGTTCTTGACTCAAAATACACTATCCCTAAAATGCCAACCCCATTAGCCCCAAGTCATGATTTTTCATCTCCAGCCTTTGCTGCTAACACCCCCCTGCCTCCACTGATAGGAACCATTTCACCACCACCATTATCTCTTCCTTTAGCTCCTGAAATGCCTCCAGTTTTCAATCCTATAAGCCCTTTTAATGGACCCCACTTGCCACCTTGTATTCCATCTCATGGAGGTGGGGCCCGTGAAGCAGCTCCACCAACAACAGGGGTGCAGGGCAGTGGATTATGGTGTGTAGCTAAACCAAGTGTTCCACCTGAGACATTGCAAGAAGCTTTAGACTATGCTTGTGGTGAAGGAGGTGCTGATTGTGAAGCTATTAGTACAAGTGGAAGCTGTTATTCACCTGATACTGTTGTAGCTCATGCTTCTTATGCTTTCAATAGTTATTGGCAGAGAACTAAAAGTAATGGTGGAACTTGTGGATTTGGTGGAACAGCTATGCTTATCAACTCTGACCCAAGTAAGTACTTTCTTTAATTTATATCCCTACTTTGAAAATTTGTTGGGAGTTGTTTGGTTCAAATGAAGTGAATTATAAAAATAATTAAATTATTATATGGTAAATAATGTGACTTTGGCTATTTTAAGAACATTTTTGTCTTTAAATTTATCTTTGTATTGCTAATACACGTGTTATAATTTTTACATATTTTTCGCAAAAAGAAATGCATAAAGTTCCCCTTAATGCGGATATTGTTAATATATGTTGCATTAGTTATGTGGGATTTTTTCCAATACGGCTAACCAAAGGATACACTAGTTATGTGATAATTATTTTCCTAATCAAACATTGTACAGTATCTTTTACACTGGAGTTTGTATTGGAATTATTTTGTCTAACCCCTCCAACCAAAACCCTTAACTGAAATCTGAAAAAGAAAAACTTTTTGGAGAGGGGGGCGGGGTAGGCTAGAGAAGGGGGAGGGCTTGGGGTTACATGTGAGAGTAGGTGTAGTTTTTGGAAAATATTTTACTAACTTTTTTTAAGACATTTTCCTCCAACTTCGGGAAAATATAATATCTAGAAAAACATTTTTCAAATTATTTAGTGCAACCAAACAGCGGAAAATGAGAAAACAGAAAATGTGTTCCATCGTACCAAACACACCCTAAATCCTCTATAGATAGATGATAAAGATTTATGATCTATATAGCTGTATTTCTCAGAGTAAGGAAAGAATGAACATTTTTGGTATATTATTGCAGGCTATCTACAGTGTCGATTCATTCTTGCATGATAAGATGAATTGGACTTGGGATGCAAATTGCTCGGAATGAAGCTGCTGCCACGAAGAGAAATGGAATCAAAGATTAAATATTGTTTTTGGTATATTAGCTCTAGTATAGCTTTGTAGGAATTAGGAATTTGCTTTATGATATGTCTCAAACTGGGAAGATAGACTCTTTGGTAGACTGGTGAGAGAGGCCATTTAAATTAATGTAAACTAAGCTAGCGTTTCGTCGTAGATTTTCAAATTTGTTTTGGAAAATCTGTTTTGGGTGAAGTTTGGCTTGAAGATAAAAATGTGTTTGAACATACGTTTTCAAAATATATTTCCCAAATTCATTTTGGAAAAACATGTGTATTATTAGGGATTTGACCCAAAACCAGCTCTGATTTGGGATTTGAGATTTTGTCAAAATACAGGTAAAATCTATGGCCACACATGTGTTTGTCAAATAAAACTCAAATTTATTTTAGCAAAATCTATTGCCAAACGGGTCCTAAGCATTATGTGATTATGCAGTAAATCAGTTCCTTGATCACATCAGACGCAGTACCAAACTTGTAAGGGAGATAAATTATGTTGGGATAAGTTTATGTTGGAATTAGTTATATTGTGATTAGTTATTCTGAAATTATTTTTTATCCACTATTTGGTATGTTTGTATTAAAAATGACAATTGCATAATTTCTAATAGGAGAGTATAAGTTATCCCAGCACTAATTACCCCATCCTTTACAAGGTATAAGTTATCAGGGTACTAATTTTAATCCCGAAATAACTTATACTAGGTTTGTTAACCAAATAAAGTATTAAGGTGGTATTAAATTTTTATACTAGCACTATACCTTCTTATACCTTATGCCAAACGACCCCTATAGGAGGTTACAAGAGATGGGCACAGACCTCAATATGCTCAAGTTTTAGCAGAACGAATTCATTAAAATTGGGATATTGTAAATATTTTAAAAATTAAAACAAGCTGCCTAAACTTTTCCTTTTACTTATCAAAAAAAAAAAAGACAAGCTACCTAACTTATATTCTTCAATTTACTATACTTTGTTTATTAACAATTATATTATTATAATATTTCCATCTAATGTTTTTCTCCAATTCAAAAAGCAGGTAAATGTTAATTTTTTCGAAAATTGTGGATCAAGAAGTCATTGACTTGATTAAAATGATTTGGAAAGATTCTGAGTTACCTGACAGACCGAGGTGTAATTTTTAAAAGTTTGTTGATTGTAGGTATAAATTTGGCCGGATTGTTTAATGAAGGTTAAATGTAGACAATATCCTAAAATAGAGAGATATATTTGGACCATTTACCTTATTATTTAAAGACTATCCTAATAATATTTCCAGAAAATCTAAGCAAGTTCTAGTGTGTTCTTTACCATTCAATTTTTTCCTTTGTGTGTGTGTTTTGTGGGTGGGGTACGTTGAGGGGTTTGAGGTCTGAAACTCTACATTGCACAAGTTTAAGCATAATGTCACGGACTTGCCTAACTTCAATCCTAAAGCTAGTTCATGAAGATTGCAGACAGGTTAAAAGTAGCGCAAGCCTTTCTTCTTTATTCTCTATCGTTTGTGTGTAGGGTGAGTGGTTTAAGGCCTATAAATCCTTCAACTTAATAGTGCAAACTCCATAGAGCACGATTATTTAAGCATAATCTTATTTACCCGCATAACTTCGACTTTAAAAGCTCATGAGATAAAGCATTGCAGGCAGCTTATACGCTGCCCAAGCCTCCCTTTCTTGTCTGATATGGCACTAGACTTTACACCGTCCCACTCGAATTAACACTGCTCTTGCTGTCGTCCAACTCAACTATGACATTAGCTTGAAACGAGGCGAGGCTTGCTCTAATCTCACATTGTCACGAACCCGCATAACTTCAACCCCAAAAACTAGCTCATAAAATAAAAAATTGCGGACCGCTTATAAGCTGTCCAAGCCTCCCTTTGGTCCAATGTGGAACAAGGTGGACGAAGGTACTAAGTATAAACCTGTACAGAGAGACATAGAAAAAGGCTTGTATCATCTATGCTATAATAACAACAAATCCAGTATAATCCCACGAGTGGGATCTGGGGAGGGTAGTGTGTACGCAGACCTTACCCATACCTCCTTGAGGGTAGAGAGGTTGTTCCCGATAGACCCTCGGTTCGAGGAAAGAAAAAAAAAGCAGTAACAACAAGCAATTCCAACAACAAGATAATAAGAAACAAGCAGTAACCATAATAGGATAATAAGAGAACAAGCATTATCAACATCAATATAATAAGAAAACATGTAGTAATCAAGGTTGTCAATAACCAAAAACAAGGCTGACTATCTACTACTACCGGTACGGGAAGACACACACTCGACTACCTACTAACTTTCTACCCTAATCCTTGACCTCCATACCTTCCTATCAAGGGTCTTGTCCTCAGTGAGCTGAAGCAACGCCAAGTCCTGCCTAATAACCTCTCCCCAGTACTTCTTTAGCCTACCTCTACCCTTTTTCAGACCACCCAGGCCGACCTCTCACACCTCCTCACTGGAGGATCTGTGCTTCTCTTCTTCACATGCCCAAACCACCTAAGCCTCGCCTCTCGCAACTTGTTCTCCACCGATGTTACTCCTACCTTGTCCCGAATATCTTCATTTCTAATCTTATCAATCCTAGTACGTCCGCACATCCATCTCAACATCTTCATTTTCGCTACCTTCATCTTCTGGACATGGGAGTTCTTGACTGGCCAACACTCTACTCCGTACAACATGGTAGGCCTGACACCGACTCTGTAAAACATACCCTTAAGTTTAGGTGGCACATTCTTATCACATAAAACACCGGACGCGAATCTCCATTTCATCCACCCCGCTCTAATATGATGAGTAACATACTCATCAATCTCCCCATTTCTTTGGATAATAGACCCAAGGTACTTGAAACTAACTCTCTTATGGATGACTTGTGTATCAAGCCTCACTTCTACGTCCGCACCCTCGTTTTCGTTACTAAACCTGCACTCCAAGTACTCAGTCGTGGCCCTACTCAACTCGAAACCTTTAGTCTCCAGGGTTTGTCTCCAAACCTCCCGCTCCACGTTAACTTCGCCCCACGTTTCGTCAATCAAAACAATATCATCCGCAAAACACTAAGGCACCCCTTGAATGTGGAGTGTGTCCAACGCCAAGGCAAATAAGAATCGGCTAAGAGCCAACACCGGGTGCCAACCCTCCCCCCCCCCCCCCCCCCCCCCCCCCCCCCCCCCCCTCCACACACACACACACACGGTCCTCACTAGTGTCTTGGCTCCATCAAACATATCCTTAATCATCCTAGTGTAAGCCACCGGAACCCTAGTGTATCATCTACGCTATCCAAAGGCATATTGCTTTCTATGGAGCTGAGAGATGAGTGCGAGAAGTAATCAAAAAGCATCTGGAACAAATGCGAGCCTAAAAAGCGAAACAGAAAAAGAAAACATATGCCGAGTAGTGAAGAGGTGAAAATCAAGATGGACTAGAATGGTGGAGTTGACCACCCAAATGACTTTGCATACTGTAAGTGTAGAATGCTAAAAATGGATTTCTATACAGATAACTTAGGAACTAAATATCTATCTAACTCACTTATATATTAGTGATCATCATTCGTCATATCAATGATAGCTCCTTCCAGGCCATTCTACCTTTCATCAGCACCATTAGTCTCGTCAGCTGCTGATCCTTGCAGGCCATTCTGCCTTTCATCAGCATTATCATTGAAACCTTTCTGCAAAAGATGAGGGTTGGTTAGTGTATTAGAACCAAAGACTAAACAAGCATGGAAAAGAGCAGGAGGGATACTAAGGTAAAAGCTACTCTGTGAATCACAAAAATTCACCAGTTCCAAGGTTTCACTTGCATAATTATCTCTTTTTCAGTTATTATGCTTTTACCATGGATATCCGCATCTATAATCTTCTTAGCACGGATTGTCTTAACTAGAAGTTGTTTCATGTTCTGACATATGTGCTAGAGAGCTCTATACACATCAGTTGAGCATTCTTGCAAAGAGCTTTTTGGGTTCCAATTTTCAGCATTGATTTGAAATTAAAACACTTAACTGCATAAAGACCACATATATCTTTCAACTACTGAACTCAGTTTCAACCATGCCTCTTCTGTTTGGGCTCTAAATAAATGGTAGCAAGTATCCATTTTGACATACATAACATATTTAACACCTTCACCTAAAAACTTTTCAATAACTCAGGACCAGGAGTCAAGTAGATTGCTAAGTCAAAGTTGTATATCCCAATAAGTACACAGTATCTCACAAAATAACTTAGCAGCGGCATCAAATTTAGCAAGTTACTTATACCCATTGGAAGCAAACAGAAAGTTACGCAATTAAAAATGCCATGCTTAATGTGAATTCTCAGAACTCGGACTAGTTAAATCATTCCTTTGTGTGCCTTAAAGACGAAAGGGAGAGTCGGGAAGACAAAAGAAATAAGAGTATTCCCTTTACTAGAGATTCAAAGACTCCAATACTAGGGGTTTAGAAGATCCTTCACATTGAAACAACTATAAAGAAGATATAGGAACTAAGATAACAAAGAGACTTGACCACAAAGCTTTTCTACAAGTGTGATGAATATACCTTTTTATTTAGACCATGAGCAGCCATAAGTTCATAGAACTTGCGCATCAGCATTTCCTCCTCAACCTAAAAGCAGTCGATATGCAAAATTGATACATTAAATTGAAATGCAAATGGCAAGAAATGGAAAGCAAATGAAAAAAAAACACAGCTAATAAGGACTTTGCTCTCACAGAAGCCAGAATATCAATAGGACTTTCGAAATTATTGATGTGGCATATAAAACAACGAAAGAGCGGAAAGCAATGGTGCACGTTACTAGATTGAATGTGCCCCAAACCAAGGGCACTGCTATTAAGGGTTGAGTCTCTCCCTTCCCTTTCCTCCCCCAACCCAACTCCCACCACCTGAAAAGATATATCGTTTGAAAAATGTTTCCGTGACTGCAGAAAGTTCATAACGCTTAACATCTGTACTACTATTCAACTACAAGTGTACGTTACTTTTTTTTTCTTTCTTTAAGATTTTCATATATCTAATGCTAGTATTTTGAATGTATTCTTTCATTTTATGGCCATCCCAAAATAATGTCCTCTAATACATATTTCGATATACACAAAATAATAACAGGCCAAACTGATGTGTTACTTGAAATCTATCCCAATCAAACAGATGTATCTGAAGATGCTTGGAGAGTACACAAAGGTTCCTTGCAGAATTTAAATGCAACAACCCAGGATCCCCTAAATGGCTGATCATAGTGAATATGGTGGCTCATGGAAGGTTATATACAAAGGATCGACTAGCTCACTCGGGAATTGTGGTGGATCAGATATGTCCTTTATGTCAGTTACCATTGGAAAGTACTCAACGTCTATTCATCACATATGTTGTATCTGCTTCTATTTGGGGAAAGCTATTGGAATGACAAGGTATATCAAGGAATGCTATGGAGTGGACTGAAGAAATGCAATGGCTTGAAAGTAGTTGCAGAGGAAGAGTGCATCAGCCACCATACACAGAACAACCTTGGCAGCAACTGAGTATTTCATTTGGCAAGAAAGGAATATGGTGGCGTTTCAGAGCAAGAGAAGACAACCTGCAGAAATTATCAAGATGATCACTCAAGAGGTCTTTGTGAGAGGCAGTATGTGCAAGAAATTGCTGTAATTCCCTCAGTTGGTAGATTAACCCCCCCCCCCCCCCC
>ML271141.1:0-13716 GCA_005239495.1 Nicotiana undulata
TATATATATATATATATATATATATATATACAGCCCATAAATAAAGTATCTACTACGTGTGTGCCAGGAACCGGTGTCACAAGTCTACAGACGTACTAGTAGAATATACAAAAGATGAAATAAGCTGTCCTATTGTCCGAAAGAAGTAGACATGAATAAACAAAAGAGAACTCCATAGTGTTGCTGAGAATCGCCAAGGGAAGCAGCTCACCGTGAAGTCAAATCCAGATATAATCTCAGGGACGAGCTCCGCCCTGATAACCAGATGCACCAACCTCAGAACCTGTACAATTAAGTACAGAAGCGTAGCATGAGTACATAAACAAATATGTACCCAGTGAGTATCCCGCCTAACCTCGAAGAAGTAATGATGAGAGGTCAACGTGATACTGACTAGGGTCAACAATATACAGAAAATACAGGCTGAACAGTAATAGCAGTAATGAACAGTAATAAGGAAAAGAGCATCAGAGAACGTTCTCTTGTACCTTTACGTATCAACTTCCATAGCATACAAGCTACTTATACTTCCCTTTTTTTATCATGAAATCAACAGTTACAATTATAGGGCTTCACATCAATATTCAAACACATAGCAGTCCGTGAACGTACGACTGATACGATGTGAAAAGTAAATGTGCACTGCCGAGGGCCGAACGGCCCAAACCATAGATGCATCTATCTGCCCCGCTCACGAATCGATCATGCAACGCGGTTAACATAATACTAGGGCTACTCCGCTCGCGAATCATACATGCAACACGGGTTCCCGCATACATATACATAATTAGCAGGGATTTTTGATGATTTAACATGGGATCATACTTAGCAGAGGATTCAATAATGCCAACTTCGAGATATAACCTCCTAGGCCTTCATATATGAAATTCAAGGATATTAGGCTACCTAGACCACATGGAAGATCACGGATACAACACATAAGGCATGCTTGTGAAATCCTAAACTACCCGTCAAGGCATAATAGTAGCTAGGCACGGACTCTCATCACTTCGTGTGTGCGTAGCCCCCGCGAATAAGCACATGAAATCATTTATAATCACCTATGGGTACAATTCCCTCTTACAAGGTTAGAAAGGAGATTCACCTCGTGTCGAGCCTACTTTCCGGGTCAAGAAAGCGCCCGAACTCCAAACTCGTCTCCCAAGGACTCGAAACTAGTCAAATGTTGCATAAATAAATTAATTTATACTCAAAATTACGAAATTCCCTTATTCACTTAGCTATTTCAACTTACTTTGAAAAATCCAAAAATACACCCCCGGGCCCACATGCCTGGATTCCGGAAATTCTTGAATGAGACACTCACCCATAGTCTAAGGAACAACATTATGTAATTTTTGTATGTTTTCATAACCATTTCCTTGGTAATTCCCTCATTTTCATAAAAACCTTGATTTTTGCCCTAACCCATGATTTCCACAAATTTAGGATGTTAATTTACCTAGGAATTCATGTATTAAACCAACATTAGGGTGGAATTTAATTACCTTTAAGTAGCTAGGTCGTTGGTCTCTTTTGCATGCTCAAAATCGCCCCAAGGAAGAAGATAAATGTTCAAAAATGGAGGATTCCCGTGTTTTAAAACACTTACTGCCTACAGGGATTCCGCACCTGCAACTCGAGGAGCGCACATGCGGTCTCGTGCCTGCTGTCTGGTGCCTGCGAAAATGGGCGAGGGAGTCTAGGCTTGCACCTGCGGAGAAGAGCCCGCACCTGCAACTCCGCTCCTGCGGATTTTGATCCACACTTGCGAGAAATGGGTAGCCTCACCTGAAGCCGCACCTACGAGGAAAGGACTGCAGAAGCGGTCTCGCACCTGCGACTGGGCCACCGCAGGTGCGGTCTCACCAGATCTGGTGCACCAGTAGCTATTTTTGCTGGTTTTTGGCCTCGTTTGATGCCCGAGCGGAATCAGGACTCACCCGAGCCCCCCTCCAAATATACCAACAAGTCCCAAATCATAATTTGGACTTGCTCGAGCCTTCGGAACACCCAAAACAATGCTATAACTCAAAATCACATCTCAAAACCCCTAGAATCAAACTTAAGAACTTTAAGTTCTTGAATTCGTTAACAATGCGCCAAACCTACCTATATTACTCAGAATGACACCAAATTTTTCAAGCTAGTTATAAATGACATAACAGAACTATTCCCGATCTCGGAATCCCGTTCGAACCTCGATAACACAAAAACACGTTCCAAACCTCAATTTGAACTTAAGGAAACTCTTATTTCACTATTATGCACCGAAATGCTCCCGAGTCATCCAAAACCCGTTCTAAACATACGCCTAAGTCCAAAATTATCATACGAAGCTACAGGAACTATCGAAACTCGATTCCGAGGTCGTTTACTCCAAACGTTGACCGAAATCAAACTTGGCCTTAAAGGCCAACCTTAAGGAACCAAGTGTTCCTATACAATTCCAAACTCTTCTGAATTCCGAACCACCCATCCCCATAGGTCATAAATAATAAAAAGCAACTACGGGAAGTCTCATTTAGGGGAGCGAGGGTTCTAAAACGCAAAAGGACCGGTCGGGTCGTTACAAGTATGAACATGAAATCATACATGATAATCTAACATAGACAATCTAGAATAATTTTGTAAATAAAGAGTGTGTACGACTTAAATTGAGACGGCCAATTTTATGTTTATTTTGACATTCGGTGGCTTATTTGCATAAGGTCCCAAGTGTGGCTCGAGGTCCGGCCTCAAGTTTCCCTCGTGTCAGGCTTCAAGGTAGTGTGAGCTCGGGGTTGGCATGAGAAAATGACACGAAGATTGATGTAGACAGCCCTGCAACAAAGTACTAATCCATACCTAGACATTAAGGGGGCCCTAGTCATTTTGTAAAGGGGACACATTAATAAAAGGCACAAGAACATTCTCTGCTTTATCTTAATATTCTCTATTTCTCTCTACTAGCTCATTTACACACATTTATTGCTTTTCATTTACTGTTCTTCATAAATAGTTTATTATTGATCATAAATAGCACACCACGAGGCCTATAAATCTGTTATAGCTTCACCGACCATTCGACATCGGCTCCGAACCTTGGCCCCAAAGGCACTCGAGGCTGGTATCGACCCTTCGACTTATGGCGCTCCGGTTTGCTTTTCTTCAGCTTTCTAACTATGTTCACTCCATTATATCCTAACGCACCTTATATCAACTGCTTAATAACTGGTACTAAGATAAATCACATATTTTTAGAACCACTTAATCAAATATAATTGCAATTACCATTTTTCCGGCAAACAAAGAGAAATAGAATATACCCTAAACCTCTTAAAGTTTTGGTCTTTGTTTATCAATCAATCATCAATAGATTTCTTTCAAAATTAGAGGAAGAACTATTTATACTATAGTGCTATTTAGGCTAGATGACTAAAATACCTTTAGACTAATAAGTAAGCTAAGCAGACCTAAATTATAAGACTAGCCTAAATAGCTAAATTACCAATATAGCCTTCTTGATCTTGACTCCTTTAAAGCACCCCAATGCTATGATGTCGACTGGGAAATCATCCTCATTAAGAGTGCTCATCTGGCTTCTATCATCTATTGTTGCGTCTATCACCGTTTTTACTTCGCGAACGAGAGGCAGTGACCATGTTCGCCAAGGGTGATGCTGCACAAAGTGTATGAAATTTTAATTTTTGAATATTAGCACATTCTCTCATATTTTGAACCCTAGACTTGGAGAGGGCCGATTTTTGAAGGATACTTTCATAAAAGACTTTGGGGTAAGTGAATTTTACTTATTATTAGTATTATTTCAAGAACCTACATGGATTATTAACACCTAAAATATAGAATTTTGAGAGAAATTTCTGGTTTTTCCTACAACTTAAGAGAGTGAAAATTGAGGATTTGAAGGTCGATTTGGACTTGATTTTAGAATCTAATAACATATTTGGACTCGTAGGGTTCTGGGAAATAGGGATCTACCCCTTGACTCAAGTTTTAATCATGTGGGGCGGGGTTGACTTCTGTTCACCTTTAGGAAATGAATAAAGATTGAAGTTGTATTATTTGGAACTCATTGTTGTAGCTTTATTTGAGGTTATCAAGTTGTTTTGTCACGATTCGATTCGCTCGAAGGCTAATTTGTGAGGGAAGGAATTTTTGGAGTATTGATTTAGCTTGTTTTAGGTAAGTATCTTTCCTAGCCTTGGTTTGAGGCACTAGTTTATTGATTTTTCACGATGGCTACGCACTGAGGGTGGCGCTCATGCGAGGGATGGGCATGTGTGTGCACACAAACTTTATCCATGTTCAGGATAGTTCTTAGGCTTTGTTATGCCTTGTATTAAATAAAATGCTCCGTGCTATCATGCCTCATATGTTTTACCCCTTAGTGAGATTCTTGAATCATGTTAGAGATCATCTGTAGGTTAATTACATGTTCAAACATGACAATTGCTATGTTTGTGGTATATCCGCCTAATCTTTGCTATGGTATCAAACTTCACACATGCATACACGTTATCATGTAACTTTTGTTAGTTCATAAGAATGTAATTTGATATTCATTGTTTGTATACATGTATGCTTATATATGCATTTTTGTTATTTAGAGTGGTTTGGCGGCACGTGAGTGGTCCGTGCGATTTGACTTATCATTGCATGTGAGTGGTCTGTACAGTTGTTATATTATGGCACTTGAGATGTACATGCAACATGTGGATAATGATCCATCCTCCTAGGATCGTCCTCTCAAGATTCTCTCTTGATGACATATATATGGTGTGAGGAAAACTGATCAGAGTGTGGTTTGTGCATCTTTTCTTTATTTGAAAACACCTTGGGCGTATAGATATTTTAATCGCATATATTCTCTATATGCTAGTTTTGAAATGTATACATGCTTCTTTATGCATATCTTCTCTTTATGTTGTTTGACTGAAAAGTGAAGGCACAATACATAACTTCTCTATATGTTGTTTTATTGAAAAGTGGATAGCTTACTTAATATGCACAAGGTTTTCTTGATCAGTGTCATCGGATTCTATGCACGTTGGGTCTGGTGGACTCAAATGGAGCTGACTTTACTACTTTCCAGGTTCCAGGACCAAAATACAGGTGGTGGCAGACTTGAGAGTTGAGTAGGCCAGCTAGTGCAGCACCACTTACTTGGTCTGAGTTTTAACTTCTCTTATTGGAGAATTTCAAACCACATACTTGCAAAGATGAGTTGCATAGTGAGTTTGAGCATCTATGCCAGGAAGGCTTGACTGTGACTCAGTACGAGATAAGATTCACAAGTTGGCTTGTCATGTAGTATTTTTGGTCGTTACTGTGTGTGTGTCTGAGAGAGAGAGATAGAGAGAGATTCGGGAGTTTCATCGAGGGCGTCAACTATGGTATCAGATAAGGTATGGCTCGAGAGGCCGAGACTAATACTAGGTTTTACCAGGCGGTTGAGATTTCCAGGTGCTTAGAGCATGTTTATAGGCAGGAGAGAGAGGAGCGGGAGTCCAAGAGGCCCCGTGGTTTGGGTGTTTAGTGGTGCCTCATATGGAGGCCAGGCACATCATAGTAGAGGTCGTGCTTTCAGGCTCGCTCTGGGAGCTCGTTAGGTTTATTATGGTTCTTCAGTCAACTATGGTTAATACAGTGCTCGCCTAGGCCAGCACTAGTTCCACTTATTCTTATGTGTCATTATTTTTCTGGTTATTTGGAATTCCTCGTGGTCTTATTGATATTCTTGTGCATGTATCTACACATGTTGGTGATTCTATTGTGGTAGATCCTGTGTATCAGTCTTATATGGTTACTATTGGGGGTTATAAGACTAGGGTTTATCTGTTATTTCTTAATATGGTTGACTTCGAGGTGATCTTGGGTGGATTGGTTATCTCTGTACCATTTTATTCTTAACGGTCACACTATGACCGTGACGTTGGCAATGTCGGGGTTTCCAATATTAGAATGGAAAGTTTCAGTTGGTCACACTCCTAGTAGGGTAATTTCTTTTATGAAGGCTCAACGGATGGTTGAGAAGAGTTGTCTATCATATCTTGCCTATTTGAGAGATGTCAATGTTGATACTCCTACTGTTTAGCCAGTTCCAGTAATAAGAGATTTTTCATATGTGTCCTACCGGGCATGCCACCCAATAGGGATTTTGATTTTTGCATTAATCTTGTGGCGGGCACTCTGTCCATATCTATTCTATTGTATCAAATAACACTAGCGCAGTGGAAGAGATTGAAGTAACAGTTGCTTAGGCTATTGGATGAGGGTTTTATCAGGCCTAGTGTTTCACCTAGGGATGCCCAAGTGGTATTAGTGAACAAAAATAAGGATAGTTCCATGAGAATATATAATGACTACATGCAATTGAACAAGGTTTCCATTAAGAACAAGTATCCACTACAATTGATGATTTTCTTGATCAACTTCAGGGTGATAGGGTATTCTCAAAGATTAACTTGGGATCATGTTATCATCATTTGAATATAAGGGCTTTGCACATTCCTAAGATGGCTTTCAAGACTCGTTACGGTCGTTATGAGTTCTTGGTGACGTCTTTTGTCTTGACTAATGTCGCAACAAATTTCATACATTTGATGAACAATGTGTTTCAGCCTTATTTGAATTCCTTTATTATTCTATTCATTGATGATATTTTGGTATATTCCGATAGTAGGGAGGAGCACGAATAACATATGAGGATTGAGCTTCAAATTTTGAGGGAGAAAATATTGTATGCTAAGTCCAAGTGTGAGTTATGGTTGGAGTCAGTGGCACTTTTGGGCCACGTGGTGTCTAATGATAGGATCAAGGTGGATCTTAAAAAGATTGAGGCGGCTTAGAGTTGGCCCTAGACCTTCTACCACTATGGAGATCAGTTGTTTATTAGGTTTGGCTGCTTACTACTGTCGGTTTGTGGAAGGGTATTTGTGATGACCCAAAAGGTCATCCTGTATAAATTAGCTAAATATGTGTTCCGAGGCTCCAAAAGCCTCAATTAATCTCACCTCGTAGTTGTGGATCGCATCGGAAAAGTTGTATGTATTATATATGTTTTTGGATTATCAAATGTTAAAAGTTAAAAGAGGAAAATGAACTTATGTTGTAAATCGTACTTTGTATCTTAATTGGCTAATTCTTATGGAACAATGTATATTATGAACATGGGGTAATGCGTTGGGTAGGAAAGGCAATCCGGGTCCGCTTGACTGGGTTCATCCGGTTAGGCGCCGGTCTCGTCCCTCGGTTTTGGGGCGTTATATTGTTGGTGGATTGTAGTGCTTTAAAATTAGTAACCATTGTGCTCTTAATCCCTTCTTCAATTCTCTCACCTAGCTTGATGATGTCAGAGAATTTGTGGTTTTCAATCACCATCATCCTCTCATAAAACTGCGGGTCCTGTGCCCGGATGAAGAATTTGCTCATTTGTTCTTCATCTAGGGTAGGCCTGACCTTGGCTGCTTCAGATCTACAATGAGTGGTATACTCGCGAAAAGTTTCGGTGGGCTTCTTCTTGAGGTTCTGGATGTAAAACACGTCTGGAGCATTCTCTGTGTTGAACCTGAACCGATCCATGAAATTTGAGGCCATTCCTACCTAGTTGGACCACTTCTTAGGGTCTTGACTGATGTACCAAGACAAAGCATCTCCGGTGAGGCTTCTCATGAACAATTTCATGCGAATCTTCTCGTCTCTTCCTACTCCAACAAATTTATCACAATAGGTTCTCAGATGGACCCTGGGATCACCTGTACCGTCGAAGATATCAAACTTAGGAGGTTTGTAACCCTGTGGTAGTTCAACATCAGGCTGTATGCAGAGATCTTCATAGTTCAATCCCTCAACTCTTTTTCTTCCTTCGACGCCCTAGACTCGGCTAGTCATTTTCTTGAGTTCTTCGGCCAAGTTCTTAATGAACATATCCTTCTCACTGGTTTCATGTGTGTAAGAAATGGGTTGGGTGGAGTGAGGTAGAGTCTTCACGTATATGGGGTTGTCATGATGGCCTGGCGCCTGAGCATAGAGGTGATCATTTGTGGAGTTTTGTGGTTGAGGGATGATCAGCGGGGTGTTTCTTGGAGTGTGGCATGTGTTGTGTTAGTGTTGTGGTGGAATAGCTTGATTTTGCGGTGGAGTTGTACGGTGGTGAGTTGTGGGAGGATTTTGTTTGTTTGGGTATTCTGAGGAGGTATGGGATTTTTGGTGTTTGGATGATGGACATATGGAACACTAAGTGAGAAGGATAGATTTACCAAATTCCGGACATGCTCAAGCTCCCCTTGGAGCTTCAACAACCTTTTCTCGTGTTGTGTCATAACATCGTTCTGGACCTGAGTACCTTGACCGTCAGAAGCTTCTGTTCATTCAGCTGGCATTGTGTTGTCCTTTCTAATATTTCTCAAATCTTCAATTTTGCCTTTGTTTTTTCCCTTAGGTGGACGAGGAAGAGGAGAAGGTGGAGGGCTCCTGGATCTTGTGTGGTGTGATGATGATTACAGAATGCATGAACCAACCTTTGGGGTGGGGAATAATCAAAGGAAAGAAAGCAAAAACAAAAACAAAAGGTAGCCAAGTCAGTGAGGATCATGAGAAACTATTGCAGTATTTAAACATATATTGCAGGAATATAAAAGTGTGTCCTAATTTAGGAGCCTCGTTGTGCCCAAGGTTGGCCTAGCGACAAGTTGATTTGGAGAACTTAGATGCCCAAAATGCCTCATTTCATTAATATAAATAGACGAATCCAAAACGACACTAAAATAATAAGTAGGAAATAAAGTCACTAATGTCACTTGGCCTTATTACATTGATAAAAGAAAAAAGGAAAACCTATCCTACTTGGTCCCAGAAGGACCTTCCCCAAATTCAATATCTTTGATCCCATCGAACAAGTTCCCTAGCTCGCGCAGTCCCAGTAGCAGGTACGCTCTGGCCAAGTGTCCCCCTTCATTTCCCTCGGCTTTCTGACAGTCTTCGACCCTCTTGATGATCTTACCTTCCATCTCTACTATGCCTCGCTCCAAGTATTCCAGCTTCTTGTTGGAACGGATAGCCATGTCTCTCCATTCTTTGATCAACCTTTTGTTGTCTTCATGTATTTCCTGGTGCTCATTTTCGGAATTATGGACCCTTTTGCGTAGTAGGTTGTACTTGACCTGAGTCTCGGCATCTTCGTCTATGATCCTATTACCTTGGCTAATTCTTGGCCTGACCGCCCCATATAAGTCATCTTCCAACCATGACGGATAAAGAGGTGCACACCCAGCATGGTATCTGTCAGGTTCAATAGTATTCTTTTCCAAGATGATTTTGTAGTGCCACATGATTTGGGCTTTGAACTTGTAGGGAATATCATCATCCTGGAAGTCAGCTCGGAAATGGCTCATCTTATCAACCCTTGGCACAACTTGCTTTCTGCCTGCTTGTCTCATGACTTGGAGAGGAACGTAAGGATATATACCTCTCAACCCGATTAGCACTAGGTGTGGTGCATCCCTTAACCTGATGATGAATTCGTCCGTCGGGAACCACTCAAACATCCACTATACCTGCTCCTCCACTTGGTTATCAAAGAACTCTACCCACTCCTTGGCAGGCTCCGGTTGAGCAAATCTGTCGGGAATATATGTCATCCGCTTGGGGTGGTGGAAAGCAATGTGGTCATTCCAGGCCCTTCGTGGAAATTTTTGGCGATATTGACCCTTTTGGAGATGTCCTAAGAGCCAAAGTTGCAGTAACAAATGTCAATCCTTGAAATGCCTAGCTCCTCTTTGACAATGTTCCAAATCTCGATAAATGTCAGATATGATCATGGGGACTATGCTGAAGGCTTGCCTGTCAATCCCTTCTATCAAGGCCTTGGTTACCATGGCTAACCTAGTGTGAATCCTTTCCTTATTTGTTGGAAACACAATCAATCCCAGAAAGCAAATAATGAATACAAATACCCTGCGGTGGATATGACCCAAAGATGTGATGGCAAACTCGCCGTGATAGGTACGATATGATTTACTGTGACCGTACCTTTCATACAAGTACTTGAAGGGTATGTATGATTGTTTCAAACACTCTAATTCAACGTTATTCTTTAAACCCATCATTTTCAGAAAACCTTTGCCTGTGCGGTTCTCAGGCACCAACAACCCAAGGGTTTTCCAAACTAACCCAACTAGGCCTCCTATCTCTTCTAGAAACGGTGTCATCTCAATATTCTCAAAGCGGAATACAACTCTTTCGCTATCCAAAAATAAGGTGGCGACTTTGATCAAGATGTTATTGAGTTGGGTGTATAGGAGAGACGGTAAATTGCCCAGGTATTTTTGGACGTGTTTCTTGTTACTGGAGTGAAGATACTCCCACCAGTTCAAGAGCATTGGAGGGATATTACTAACCATACCGAATCTAGGGACCTCGTGCCTCATATTTCTGCAAGACAAAAAATGGTTAGGCCCTTACCCCCGCCAGACTCGACTATTTATACACTTATGATTAGCATACAAGCATTTAGTTCTCCAAATAAATGCACAGAACATGATTGCGTTCGTTGGGATTATAAAAACCCCGGTGGTCTTTGGACAAGGCAGTCTTAAAGGGTTATTGTGTGGACGACATTTTAACCCAGTGAGGTTTGACCATGATGCATGCACAGTATAATAGAGTAAGGTTTCTATGGGGTTTTAGACTGGTACCCTTGAGCGGACAACTAAAGGGGATGTCATGAAACCATCGATTGCACCGCTAATCGACTGGTTTTACCGCAAATAAGCCTTTCCGAATTTAAGGGTGATATAAAATAGGAAGAGCGCAACCACTCATCAAGCGTTGCTATAGGATTTGTATAGGCACGAGTGGAATATGATGTTGAGCATGATTATGCAACAACAAATAAGCAATAAAAGCATGTTATCATGTATTTTCACATTATGAAAGCGGTAAATACAACAATTATAATGTTAAAGCGGTTACAAAAGGGAAACAAAGAAAAACATGTCGGTTTCGTTTTGGAGAAATAAATACTTTGAAAATAAACAATTGTAACAACCCAGTCGGTCATTTTGTGTGTTGGGACTCCGTTCCCGTAAATGACTCTTTCCATAGCGGCTACTCGTGCCTTATGTCTTGTGTGGGCAGGAAATTCGAGATTAAGAAGTGTGTTGGCCAGTTCATGAACACTTGGTTCCTGAAGGCAAGCCTATTTGGCTAATTTTGGTTCCGAGCAGCATTTTGAGCAAACGACCTCGAAATCGAGTTCTGACAGCTCCAACAGCTCCAGATGATGATTTCGGACTTAGGAGTATGTTCGCTTCGGATTTCTGATGACCCGGGAGTATTTTGGCACCTGAATTGGAAGTTAGGATTTCATAAGATTTGGAATTCAGCGTGGAATTTGACCTCATGATATCATGGTTCGAATGGAATTCCGGAACTGGCAATAGTTCCGTATAGTCATTTATGACTTGTCCGCAAAATTTGGGGTCATTCCGAGCAGTATAGACCCGTTCGGCGTATTGGTGAGCCATTTGAATTTTCTTGAAATCTTAAGTTTGAAACTAAGGGGTTTTGGAGAGTGATTTATAGTGTGGACGATGTTTTTAGTGTTTATGGGAGCTCGAGCGAGTCCGTCATATGATTTGGGATTGGTTGGTGTAATTTGTCGAGGGCTCGGGTAGGCCCAGGGGTCTCCCGGACCCCAAGCGGGGTAAAAAACCAACAATTTTATAGCTGGTGGGAATTTTCTGGTGTGACCGCCCCTGCGGTCCATGAGCCGCAGGCGCGAGGCTCGCACCAGCGGAAGGTCAATCGCAGGCGCGGCTCCAGCCGCATGAGCGGCCTTACTCTCGCTGGCGCGGCTCCGCAGGAGCGGCCTTCCTTCCGCAGGAGCGACTCCGCAGGCGTGGCCTTCCCCAAGGCCCAGTCCATCGCACGTGTGACCCCTTTCTCGCAGGTGCGAGTCTGCACTTGCGATCCAAGGGTCGCAGGGGCGGAAACTGCTGGGCAGTTCTATAAAAGCCCCATTTCGTTATTTTTCTTCCCAAACTCAATTTTTCCTCCAATGTTGAGACCCTCAAGAGCTCCAGATCAGTTGTGGCGAGTCCTTTACTCAGGTAAGTAATTCTTTGGCTTCCCCCATGTTTATTACTTCAATTCTTGAACAATTTAACTTCCAAAATTCATAAAACTCCATGGGAAGGCTGCTTGGGAAAAATAGAGGGTTTTGAGAAAATTGAATTTCTAATTTATTTGGGCTATTATAGGATGATTAATTTAGTTAATCTTGATCCTTAGGCGACGTATAGCGTATTTCTTCAAGAAACGTAATTTTCCGAACGCCGAGGCTCGGAGTTTAATATTCCAAGTACGTCAAGAATGTGTTTTAAGGGAAACCTTTGATAAATCCTCCTCGACTCCTCCTAAATTGATATAATTATGTGTTTCTGGCAAGTTGCGAGCCATCGAAGGTAATTCGGAGGATTCGTGCGTCTTGTTGATTGGTCCGTTGACCGGAGGAGTACTTGTCCAGGTGAGTCTCCTTTCCAAACTTTGTAAGGGGGAAATGTCCCCTAGGCTCCTTGTTGCTAATTGTGATTGTTGAGGGGGCTGCGTACGTACCACGTGACGAGAGTCCGTACGTGGCATCTATACTGTATGTTGGGTAGCCGTAGGACCCACGAGCATGTTCTAGCTGTTTGTTTGATATTATCTGATGCTTTGTACAAGTTATTTGCCGGTATATGATGAAATGGAGCTATGATAGCTTTGAATTAAATGTACATATTATCCAGATAAGAATTATGAATTTCATCAATTGATTAATTGTGTTACTTCTGATGTAACTGATAAAGAGAACGGAGTAAATGAGATAAATCTAAAATCTTGAGCTATTGAGCTAAACGAAGGTGATTGTAAATCCTTCCTGTACTTGAATTATTCCACCATGGTGATCTTATGAGAAAAGAGGATAATATGATATAAAATCCTAACTTTGACTATCAAGAGAGATGCGAATATCCGATCCCGTTGAGCGTTGATGAGTCGGTACCATGGTGTCTACATATACACATATATATGCATTCATGCATTCATGGACCCCAAGTCACAGGTATGATTCGTGATCGGGGAGAACTTATATTTTCATTTGTAGCCCCTGAGTCACAGGTTTGATTCGTGATCAGGGAGGAATTACACTTGTTTTCATCAGCCCCTGAGTCACAGGTTTGATTCGTGATCAGGAAAGAATTATACTACTATTTTTATCGGCCTCCGAGTCGCAGGTATGATTCGTGATCGGGAGCGTATATATATTTATGTCATTGGCCCCCGAGTCACAGGTATGATTCGCGAGTGGGGAGAGATATTGGCCCACGGTTCGCATGAATGATTCACGAGCGTGGAGGTTTACTTTATCGAGTCAGCGCACGAGTCGCAGGTATGATTCGCGAGTGGGGAGAGATATTGGCCCACGGTTCGCATGAATGATTCACGAGCGTGGAGGTTTACTTTATCGAGTCAGCGCACGAGTCGCAGGTATGATTCGCGAGCGTGTGGAGCTTTATGACCGAGTCAGTCCTTATGACCCACCCTTATGACTTCGGCTGATAGTCTTGTCCGTGTCGGTTATATATATATATACACATCCATAAGCATTTGCATTGAGTTGGGATCGTACGATGGTGAGTTGAGAAACGATACTGAGTACTGGAAAGTGAA
>MDKH01057018.1:0-16181 GCA_005239495.1 Nicotiana undulata
TTCCCTTGCTGGGTGTTCTGAATTGCTTATTCCACTATGCTGTACTCCTTGCCATTTATCTGTTATTGTTTGGTGAGGAAGAGTGTAAAGCACGAAGGGTGATGCCGTATCATGACACTTGATTTCATTGCATAGTGAGGAAGAGTGTAAAGCACGAAGGGTGATGCCGTGCCATGATTTTATTGATTATAAGCACGAAGGTAAATACCGTGCCATGATTTTATTGATTATACGCACGAAGGTAAATGCCGTGCCATGATTCATTGTACATTGCATTGTGAGGAAGAGAGTAAAAGCACAAAGGTTGATGTCGTGCCATGATATTTGATTACATTGCATTGTGAGGAAGAGAGTAAAAGCACGAAGGGTGATGCCGTGCCATTGTTTACTTTTCCGACATTTATATTGTTTCGTTGTCGATTATGTTGGATTTTTTCTCTGGATCACTTCTATCTGTCAATATGACTGCTTTATTCCACTTGTCCCCCTTTACTTCTCCCGTATCCCCTACTTGCCGGTTTATCTCCTGCCCTGTGTTATTTCCTATTACCTGCTGTAGAATAGGACAGGTTATCGTTAATGTCAAGTCTAGCCTCGTCACTACTTCGGCCGAGGTTAGGCTTGGCACTTACTCAGTACATGGGGTCGGTTGTACTGATACTACACTGCACTTCCTTGTGTTGTACAGACCCTGCTACCGGACCCCGTGGAGCGTTCTGAGGGAGATACCTTCAGTCCACGTCAGAGCTTCGAGGTATACACTAGCGTTCGTGGATCCCGAGGCTTCTTTCCTTCACTGCTTTATTGTCTTTCTCCTTATTTTCAAGACATTGTTGTATTTTCATTCCAGACTTGTATTTAGTATTCCAGTAGCTAGTCCGTGAGATTGTGACACCCCGGTTTTGGGAAGTTTACGTTATTTTATGATTGTTATGTTCCTCCCTTCCGCATTTCAAGTTCTGTAATTTTATTATCGATGTTGGAAAGATTATTGTTGGGAAAAGTATGTTTTTTTTATTTATGTTCGGTTAAGTAGTTATCCCACTAATATCTCAGAATGTGATGGAAATTGGGTGAGGCTAATGGGTTAGCGTTTTATTTCGTACGTAATGTTTTTTAATTACTATTGCAAGATATACGTTGGCTGGCCTAGCGGGTTCAACGTTAGGCGCAGTCACGGCCTAAAGGGTGGGAATTTGGGTCGTGACACTACCAATTTTCTCCCCTTAATGCTGGGATCACTAACACATTTCTCAACCTTCTTTGGGAACCCATCCTTGGCATTGTGGTGGCATGATTAAATCATATAGCACATCTATATTTCTAGATGAAATTTTTTTGGTTTCTGACGCTGAACCAATTGTAATAGGGAGAATTTTTGATAACTTGTTGGTTAGATGCGTACACGTGATGTTGTATATTAAATAATATACCTCATACCAAATTTCTATCTAGGAATTTTGTTCTCATAACCCATGGTTTAGCTATAATTGGAAGCATACAATTTTTGCTAAGCCAACTTGGATTTAAGCCAGCGTTATTAAGATAAATCATCATAATTTATATTCTAGAACCGTGCTCTAGTAATTTGAGCAATCAACCTTGCAAAATCCAAATTTTAAGTTGATAACAAACGCACATGTGACCATATAGTAGATGCATCTATTATAATCATATAATAATAAACGGTCCACATGGCATGTGACTGGGCCCATATCTATATCACCTTTTATTCGTTCCAAAAATTAAGGGATTCAATCACAACCTTAATTGAATTATCATGAGAATAAGCAGCACAAGAGAATTCTTGAAGAATCTTCTATTTCTTCAATATATGCCAATGTGAATTCTCAATTAATTTTCGCATCATAATTGAAGCGGGATGGCCAACCGATCATGCCAACTGATATTTATTTTAGTAAGCATCTAATTTACTTGTGGCAAGTGATTTCATCATCATGCTTATACATATGTATTACAAATAGAAGAAAAGTCGGGTAACCTTTCATATTTACCCAGTATGTTATAGTAATATGTAGATAATCAATCTTCCTCTCATTTATAGTCTCAATATGCCAACCACTTTGGCTAATACATTTGAAACTCAAAAAGTTTCTTTTTGATACTTACTACAATATAAATGTCAAGAACAATCTCATTAATCCGAGTAGTAACAAATTCGTTCTTCCGGAGGTCTCAATTAATTTTGTACGACAAGATATTTTATCGCACCATCCAAGTGGTGAATATCTCCTCTGATCCATAGAGAAAATCATATTATTATTGTTATGGTCAAAATCATCGTAAGCAATAAGACCGGACAACTATTTTACCTGCTATATTGAGAGAGTTGAGTCAGTATCAACATGTAAGTATATCTTCAGATCATCTTTGACTTCCAGTTACTTTCAATTGTTATATTATCAGTTAAGTTTCATCTTTCAGTAAGTATGTTGCCTTATACATTATTTCGTAGTGATGTCCCTTTTGCTAGGGACGCTGCATTTCATGGTTGCATGTCCTGATAGATAGCTGGATATACCTTCCCAGTAGACAGAGTCAAACATCAGCTCGGTTGGTAAGCTCCACTTCCTCGGAGTTACCAGGGCTAGACCTTGGAGTCCATTATATATATATATATAGGTTTGATGGGTAGGTCGAGGCCCTGTCTCGACCATGATACATTCCAGCTATCTCTAGAGGTTTCTAGACGAGTCCTGTAAAGTTTATATATCAGTAGATGTTCATGGCGGCCTTGTCAACGATGAGAGAGACGATATTTTCAAATGATTCAGAATATGGTCTCATCGACCTTAGTTGAGGGTTACCCCTCTAGAGAATTCACAGTTACTGATTGATATGCTCGGGCTGAGTATGGCACATGGGTCGGTCACATATTTTCATGTTTTAGGCGTGACAATCGTATCCATCTCAGTAGATACTCCAACTGCCCTGAATATGATATTGTCCTGCTACTTGCTCTGTACAAAGGATGCTTCAAAACTAGCATCTTCAACTGCATCCACTATATCGTCCTCACTGATTATGGATGGATCATATTCAGCCTCACCTAGTGATGTAGCCAAAGCAACTACTGCCTTTCTTACTCCTGGAACCATTCTAAGCATACCTTCATTAGAATTTACACAAACTGTACATGTCATACCACCAGTCGTGAACTGTCCTAATACAGTTTCGAAGATAATAACCTATTACTTCTCTCGTTTACGCTCTCGCTCGTGAAAAATCTTGATAAAATATGATCTTACTTTGAAATTTTAGGAGTTTATATTTGAAATTAAAAACCTTTTTAGAAATCATACAAACACATTTTAATTACTGAATCTGTTAAGGTCGACGGTTAATAATATCAAGGAGCTTACTTCTCCCAGTATATCTGTAATGAGTATTTCTAAATGCCTTACAATTAGTGTATTTTAACCAAATACCCTTTGACTATCTACAATTAGAAATAAAATTTGCTTGTAATTCGTACCTTACTATTAACTCTTCCAAACATGGTATTTTATTTTCACCTAATTGAGTAAGATTAAGAGTTTTGACCGTTTACTTTAATATAAACTTTTTCATTATAATGGCTTGTATTTACCTAAAAGACAGCTTTAGTTTATCGATGATGACCGAAAGAATACCTGAATAGCCTTTCAGAGTTGACTAATTTTCATATGACAATTAGCAAAGAAGAATGCTTTTATCAGCTTCAACCTAGCAATATCTGTGATTAGAGTAGATAATAAGTTAATTATGGTAAGTTAAAAAGGAAATAAACCTCAATGATTTCATGTATACTACAAATAACTAAAAGTTAAAGCACAATATAAGGTAGACGTTGCTCATAATTACGTTGGAAGTACCTAAATCACTACATGTTCATAGCATATAATGACAAACGAGCAGTATTAAATACTTCAAACGAAGAGAATGTTGTTTCACTAACTAAAATGGTAAGAACTACAAAAGCGACGTGCTACCATTACATCCTCTTCCTAGGGCCTAAAATAGGAAGTTATAGAAACCCATACATCAATATGAAACTTATCATAGACATAGTTATTGTAACTTCCACTGTTTGAAGTTAAATCGATTGTGTAAATTGAACACGCGGATGGGTAACAGAGAGCAAACCCAAACTGGCCCAGATGGCGCCTATCGTGTTATCCAGTTTCATTAAAATTCCGCTTTTAAGCATTTCAAAAAAAATAAAAATAGCCAAAATGACTAAACACAACTCCAACACCGGGAGTCAACTGTCATGAGCATCTAAGAAGTGATACAATATGATACTATTTTATTACTACAACCAGTTCTGGGAAATAGATATAAATGAATAAATATGAAGGGAAAAGAGCATGTTGCGGACGCCGAACAATTACCTCAAAATCCCCGAACAAGCTCCAAGAGAGTGTGAATCAGCTAGCGCTCAGACCCAGCACCTGAATCTGCACACAAGGTGCAGGGAGTAACGTGAGTACGCCAACTCAGTAAGTAACAATTATAACTAAAGACTTGAGTGCAGTGACGAGCATATAAAATCAGGTAAAACCATGTGGTAAACATCAGTAAAATAAATATAGCAAGTCAGGAATCTATCTTCCGAATATTTTCATAAAAATTCCAAGTTTCCCTTTTAAGGCCCGTATATAACATTTGTTCAACATTTTCATTAGAGGCTCAGTAAAGAAGAGTGAAAATAGTACTTCATAAAAATATCAGCCCCTAGGGCACATTGTTTCTCACAAATAAAGCCTCTCGGGCAAGCCTCTCAGTCACTCGTGACTCTACTCTCATAAGACAATGCTCAGACTCAACACTCCCACTCAACATGTACCATATAATAACCGCTGCAACGTGCAGCCCGATCCATATAGTAACCGTTGCGGCGTGCAGCCCGATCCATAATAGTCGACTGCGCTCACTGAGGATGTACAGACTCCGGAGGGGCTCCTACAGCCCAAGCGCTATATCGCTGCAGCGTGCAGCCCGATCCAATATCTCGCTGCGGCGTGCAACCCGATATATATATATATATATATATATATATATATATATATATATTGCTGCGCGTGCATCCCGATCCATCACTATCCTCACAAACCGGCTCTCGGCCTCACTCAGTCATCATCCTCACAAGCCACTCAGTCAACTCTTCACATTCACAGGGACTCATCCCAAAACCTCTTTCATTATTTAAAACAGAGTCATAAACAGGAATAAACAGTGAACGGGTATAAATCATGACTGAGTTTGTATTTTCTATTAAAACAGTGTGAGAATAGTAGTAAAATACCCCTGAGGGTCCAAACATGTCGGCACACGGCCCCAAACATGGCGTACATCCCAAAATATAGCATATCTCTCTAAAATACGGGATATCATATGATTTCAAATCAAATACGCGGCTTACTAGTCGCTACTGGACGGACCAAGTCACAATCCCTACAGGTGCACGCACACACGCTCGTCACCTAGCATCTGCGTCACCTCAGTTATCAAAACAATACGAAATACCGGGGTTTCATACCCTTAGGTCTAGATTTATAATCGTTACTTACCTCAAACCGGCCAAAATTGTAATCCGCGATGCTTTTGCTCTTGCCTCGGCCTCCAATTGCTTCGAATCTAACTAAAACCAGATTAATATCATCAATATATTCTAAAGGATCAAAGCCCACTCGAAAATTATCAAATTTAACCAAAATACCGAAATCGGAAAAACCCGACCCCTGAGCCCACATATGGGAATTCGATAAAAATAAAAAAACTAGAATCCTTATTAACTCACGAGTCTACCCATATCAAATTCATCGAAATCCAACCTCAAATGCCCCTCCAAATCCCCAAAAGAATATCTCAAAATTTTCTCCCTTTTTCACCCAATCTCCACCTCAAATCACAATTAAATGATGTAATTAAAGACTAAATCTTGGAATTGAACCAATTATGTGCGAAGAATACTTACCCCAATCACTCCACTGAAAATCTCCTCAAATTTCACCTTCTCCCGAGCTCTCTAATGGATTTTGAAGTTGTGGACTTTGATGTTTAGCTTAAAGTATATATATATTTTCATGTATATCGCCTCATACTTTACTTTTGTTTTGTGAGTTTTAGATGTTAATTGTGATGATTTATATTGATTTGTGGTGTTTTTATGTGTAGCAATGATTTGGGAGCAATTGGGGACGAAACGCACAAAATTAGAGCGAAAACGCACAAAACCAGAAAAATTGCATTTTTGGGCGCCACAGGCAGGGCTTGGCGCCACCTGTGGCGCTGGAGACAGTTTGCTCTTTCAAAGCAGTTCCCTGGTGGGCGCCCGACGCTACTCAGGGCGCCAATGACGTGAACTTCTCCTATTTCAACCGGGAGTCGGTTTGTTCGACCATAGACCTACCCAACATGTATAAAAGCAATTCTAAACTCAATTTTGAGGGAAGGGACGCCACTTTGGAGGGAAAATACACACGGAATTGTTAGGGAGCGAATGATTCTCAGTTTTCTTCATCTTTTTCTAGTATTTACAATTAATTCAACACTAATGCAATTGTTTGATTTTAGCATGAGTGGCTAAACACCCATTGTTCTAGGGTTGTGATTTAGCCATGAATATTATTGTTTGACATTAGCTTAACCTTTATTATAGTTCACTCAATATATGGTTGTTTCTTCAATTCTGTGTTTAATTGCTTAATTGTCTGGCCATCAGTTAGGTTCTATGTACTATCTATGCTATGCTTGGTAAAGCCGTGTGTCACGACCCCAAATCCTAACAGGTCGTGATGGCACCTATCGTAGAACTAGGCTAGCCAACCATCACATTACTACGTATTTGTTCTATTATAATAATTCGCAATTCAATAATAAACAACAAACAAGCATAAAATAAATTGTTTAAGTCTCAGCGCCCCAATAATAGTCTAAACAACTCTAACCAAAACCTCCCAAGACTGGAGGCAACATGGTCACGAGCATCTACGAAATAAACTAACTCTACTAATGTCTTAAAGAAAGTCTAGGAATGAAATGCTAAAACTAAATAAGGAAGGGAAATGGAGAAGTTGTGGACGCTGGACAGCTACCTCGAAATCCCGTAAAAACTACTGCTAACGAATATAGACAACTACAGCTCCGAGCCGGTACCTGGATCTGTGCGGAGAGGCACAGAGAGTAATGATGAGTACGCCAACTCAGTAGTAATGAAAATAAATCGCAGTCTGAGAAAATACGAAACACATAGCACAAATACACCAATTCACAAAAACAGTAAAACACCAAGTCACCGCAAAGTATTCATCAAATTCGTAAGTTCGAAAATCGTTTTTCAGAAATCCTTTGAAACAAGTATAATTTTTCAACATATATATCTCAGTAAAACTCTCAGTAAAAATCAATTTGAAAACGAAGTGAATCATAGTTCAAAATCTCAATAAAATCATCATAAATCTGCCCCTCGGGCCATAATCATTTCTCGTAACAATTTCATATATCTCAGTATTAGCCCATCAGGCAGCCTCACAGTCACTCAGTATTATCCCATCAGGCAATCTCACAATCACTCAATATCAGCTCATCAGGCAACCTCACAATCACTCAATATCAGCCCATCAAGCAACATCACTCATTAGGTACCTACACTCACTAGGGGTGTGTACAGACTCCAGAGGGGCTCCTACAGCCCAAGCGCTATAACAAGCCACATCATGGCATAAATCACACACAATATTGGCCTACAACCTCTCTCATATCACGACATCCTCACAATAATGGCCCGCAACCTCACTCAGCCAGACACTCTCCACATGCTCTTCAGGCCATAAATATACCGGGTTCTCGATCCAAAAATAGTGTTTCATTTTCAATAAATAGTATCAAAATACTCTGAGTGTCAAAACAATTATCAAGAAAAGACTGAGTGAAAATCATAACATAACAAGTGAGGAAAATAGTAAAAACAACCCCCAAGGGGTAAACAGATCGGCACTAGGCCCCAAACATGGCTTACAACCCAAATCATATGAATACTATTAAGCATAGGATTTAAAAATCGGTTTCGCAACTCAATAGTTGCCTAAATAGTGAATATATTTCCAAAGTTTCAATATTTGCATTCAAAACCCGTGAAGGGTGCAGAGTCTAGGGTTTCATACCCTCAGGACAGGATTTAAAGACATTACTTACCTCAATTTAGCCCGAAAACTATTCCGCAATACGCTTGCCTTTCGAATCAACTTCCGAATGCTCAAAATCTACCAAGTTCAGATTTTTATCATCAAATTATGCTTAAGTAATGAATTCCAATTGAAAAATGCCAATTTTAGCTCAAAAGCCGAAATCGGTCAAAACCCGACCCTCAGACCCGCGTCTCGGAACTCAGAAAATATTTATACCAAAATGTTCTTCATCATCTCACGAGTCCGTACATATAAAGAACGCGAAAATCGGATTTCGTTTGCCCCATCGTTTTCTACTGATTTTCATGAATTAAACACCGATATTATGTTCCTTAATCACCTAAAATCTAGTTTTAGGGTCCAAAATACTTACCTCAATGATGAACGATGATTTCCCCTCTTCAAAATCGCCTCCAAGCTCTTTTCCCGTTCAAAAATGGTGTTAAAAGGTCTAATGGTCGCGGAGGGTTAAATTTTATATTGCCCAGGGGTTTCCGCACCTGCGGTCCCCTGACCGCACCTGCGACCTTCCCCGCACCTGTGGAGCCTTGTCCGCTCCTGCGGGCCCGCACCTGCGGTCAAACTTCCACAGGTGCGGTTACACCAGCACCAGCAGCTGAAGCTGCATATTACCAACTTCAAAACTTCCGTTAATCACCCGAAATAAATCCCGAGCCCCCTCGGGATCCCAACCAAACATACCAACACGTCTCATAGTATCATTCAAACTTAGTTGCACCCTCGGAATACCAAAACTAACATCAAAACACCAAAATCACACCGGGTTCAAGCCTAAGAACATTCAAATTTCTAAAATCCACCAACGATGCCGAAACTATCCAAAACAACTCCGATTGACCTGAAATTTTGCAGACAAATCCAAAATTACATTACAAACCTGTTCCAACTGTAGGAATTCCATTCTGACCCCGATAGCCTATTTTCCACTGCCAACCGGATATCGCAAAAAACTAACTTTTGCCAATTCAAGCCTAATTCTACACCGGACATCACACAAATATTCTGATCACACTCCTAAGTCCCAAATCACCCAACGAAGCTATCCGAGCCATAAAATCCGCATTTCGAGATCATTTACCAATAAGTCAACTCTTAGTTGACTTTTCCAACTTTAAGGCTATTTTTAAAGATTGAATGACTAAACTCTCACTAGAACCATTCTGATTTCAAGCCTACAAACTCTAACACATCAATAACAGTATAACCATCCTATAACAAGTCAATAACAATAATTATAATGCAGGTTCTACGTAACGACAAACCGGGTCGTTACATTCTCCCCCTCTTAAACAAACGTTCATACTCGAACGGGTCTAGAAACATACCTGGAGTCTCAAACAAGCGAGGATATTTACTCTACATATCCCGCTCGATCTCCCAAGTAGCCTCCTCCACTGGCTGACCTCTCCACTCTACTTTCACTGAAGCTATATCCTTGGACCTCAACTATCTAACCTCGCGAGCCAAAATTGCTACTGGCTCTACCTCATATGACATATCCCCCTCGAGCTGAACTGTGCTGAAGTCTAACACATGAGACGGGTCACCAACATACTACCTGAGCATCAGCACATGAAATACCGGATGAACACCCGATAAGCTGGGTGGCAAGGCAAGATTGTAAGCCACCTCTCCAACCTTCTGAAGTACGTCAAAAGGACCAATGAACCGTGGACTCAGCTTTCCTTTCTTCCCGAACCTCATAACACCCTTCATGGGTGATACCTTCAGCAGTACCTTATCACCTTCCATAAAAGACACATTTCCGCGTAACTCTTATATCTAGACTGCGCCGTGCGAAGTCACTCCTGAATCAACTTCACCTTTTCCAACGCATCCTGAATCAAATCTGTGCCCAATAACTTAGACTCACCAGGCTCGAACCAACCAACCGGATATCTACACCTCCTACCATATAAAGACTCATACGGGGCCATCTGAATACTGGACCGGTAACTGTTATTATATGCAAACTACGCTAGTGGCAGAAATTGATCCCATGAACCACCAAAATCAATCACACAAGCCCGTAACATATCTTCCGAAATTTGAATAGTCGGTTTCGACTGCCTGTTGGTCTTAGGATGAAATGCAGTTCTCAACTCTACATCAGTACCGATACCTCTCTGTACGGCCCTCCAAAAATGAGAGGTGAACTGAGTGTCTCTGTCAGAAATGATAGAAACCAGAACTCCGTGCAACCGGACAATCTCCTTAATGTAAATACCATTTAACTGCTCTGAAGTATAAGTAGTACTGACAGGAATGAAATGCGCGGACTTGGTCAATCTATCCACAATGACCCAAATAGCATCAAACCCTTCGAAGTCCGTGGAAGACCAACTACAAAGTCCATAGTGACTCGCTCCCACTTCCACTCCAGAATATCTAACCTCTGAAGTAATCCACCTGGACTCTGGTGCTCATATTTGACCTGCTGGCAGTTAAGACACCGTGCTACATACTCAACAATATCTCTCTTCATCCGCATTCACCAATACTGCTGTCTCAGATCCTGATACATCTTCGCGACACCTGGATGAATAGAATACCGCGAGCTGTGAGCCTCTGCTAATATCAACTCTCGAATACCATCCATATTGGGCACGCAAATACGACCCTGAATCCCCATAACTCCGTCATCACCAATAGTCACATCCCTGACATTACCCCGACGAACTCTATCCTGAAGAACTAACAAGTGTCGGTCATCATACTGGCGAGCTTTAATCTGATCATAAAGAGAAGACCGGGAAGCTATGCTAGCTAACACTCGTGGAGGGTCTGATAAATTCAATCTCACCAACTGACCCGCTAAATCCTGAACATCAAGTGCTAACAGTCGCTCTGCTGCTGAAAGGTAAGCTAGACTCCCCAAACTCTCGGCTCTGCGACTCAAAGCATCAGCCACTACATTGGCCTTCCCCGGATGATACAAAATAGTAAGATATAAGAAACGACCGATACACACGATCCACATTAACAGTATCGCCCACCGGAGTCGAAACATAAACAAACGTAACTAAAGACTCACGGGGCATATTCAGAAAGTGGGAAAAATAAGATGAAACATACGAGTACGTGGAACCAGGGTCAAATAAAGCCAAAGCATCACTGTGACAAACTGAAATAGTACCTGTAATCACCGCATATGAGGCCATAGCCGGAAGTGCATAAATACATGGCTAGACTCCACCTGCTCGACCTCCCCCTCTAGGGCGGCCTCTAGCTACTTGGGTAGGTGGTGAAGTGACTAGGGCTGAAGCCGAGGGCTGAACCCTCTGCTGAGATGAACTACTAAGACGACGGGGACACTGCCTCCACTCATGTCCGAACTCTCCACACTCATAACAACTACCTGGAGCTGGAGATGAAAATTGACGAGAACCCCTGCCACCTTAATAACCATCGGACGGATCATACATAGAAGAAACTTGATAAGATGATGCTCGGGCGGAGCTCTGAGCTGGAAGGGCACTAAAAGATGAACGTCCCTGATGAGAACTGCGAGGACCCTGCCCTGAAGATACACCACTGTAAGGTGGGCGAACTGGCTGTGGAGGTCTAAATGGACGACCTCTGATGTGCTGAAACTGCCCTCTAGAAGGGGCACCACTGAAGCTACCTGATCCCCGAGGCCTCTTGACCTCCCTCTCCTCACGCTCCTGCCTACGAACCGAATCAATGTCCCGAGCAATGTCAACTACCTGCTCAAATGTAGCTCCATACACTCTCTCTCTGGTCATCAAGATCCGAGTTGATAAGTAAGACCATCTACAAACCTCCTAATCCTCTCCCTATCAGTAGGGACAAACTCATAAGCATGTCTAGCCAACTCGGAAAACCTTATATCGTACTGAGTAACTGACAACTCTCCCTGGCGCCGCTTCTCAAACTGCCTGCGATGCTCTTCTCTGTGGGACTGAGGAACATACTTCTCCAAAAAGATCGTGGAGAACTGCTTCCATGTGAGTGGTGCTGAACCAACCAACCTACGCCTCTCGAATGCCTCCCACCAAGTGAAAGCATCCCCCGGAAACTGAAATGTAACAAACGAGACCCCACTGGTCTCCAAAAGACCCGCAGTACATAGTATCCTCTAGCACTTATCCAGAAACCCTTGGGCATCCTCACCCTCTGTGCCACTGAAAGTCGGTGGCTTAAGCTTGCTGAACCTCTCCAGTCTACGATGCTCATCCTCGGGCATAGCTGGAACCATAAAATCCTAGACTGGGACAACCGGCTGAGCTGGGGCTGCTCCCGGTGCCTGAATACCCCGTTCAGCCTACTCAGGTGTCCGGGCAGCTAGAGTCTGATTGCCTCCCCCGGCGTGAGCTGCAGTGGCAGTAGTAGACATAACGAGTGCCTGAGCTAAATTGGAACACACCGTCAATATCTGAGCCAGGGTCTCCTGAAGACTCAGAATAACAATAGGCACTGTCGGTGCCTGAGCCTGTCCCGCTCGAGCACCATCGGCGGGAACCTAATCCTGAACGATTAGGGGATCCTGGGGTACTGTCCCGAATATTGCGCGGACTGGTCCCCTACCTCTACCACGGCCCCGACCCCTTGTGAGTCTGGCTGGTGTCTGGTCACCCTGATCGGTATTGTGTGTCCTCAGCATCTGTGAGAGAATGAAATAACGTAACTTTAGATTTCAAGAATCAATAGATTGGCACGAAAGAGTTCAAGAAAAATAGATATATTTCCTATTGCATCCACTCGAAGATAAGTAGAGATGTCTCCATACCGATCCGCAAAACTCTACTGAACCTGCTCATGACCGTTGAGTCCTATACAACCTAGAAGCTCTGATACCAACTTGTCACGACCCCAAATTCTAACGGGTCGTGATGGCGCCTATCGTGGAACTAGGCTAGCCAACCATCACATTACTACGCATTTGTTCTATTATAATAATTCGCAATTCAATAATAAACAGAAAACAAGCATAAAATAAATTGTTTAAGTCTTAGCGCCCCAATAATAGGCTAAACAACTCTAACCAAAACATCCCAAGACTGGAGTCAACATGGTCACGAGCATCTACAAAATAAAACTAACTCTACTAATGTCTTAAATAAAGTCTACGAATGAAATGCTAACACTAAATAAGGAAGGGAAATGGAGAAGTTGTGGACACTGGAAAGTTACCTCGAAATCCTGTAAAAACTGCTGCTAACGAACATTGACAACTACTGCTCCGAGCCGGTACCTGGATCTGTGCAGAGAGGCACAGGGAGTAATGATGAGTATGCCAACTCAGTAGTAATAAAAATAAATCCCAGTCTGAGAAAATACGAAACACACAGCACAAATACACCAATTCACAAAAACAGTAAAACACCAAGTCACCGTAAAATATTCATCAAATTCATAAGTTCGAAAACTGTTTTCCAGAAATACTTTGAAACAAGTATAATTTTTCAACATATATATCTCAGTAAAACTCTCAGTAAAAATCAATTTAAAAACGAAGTGAATCATAGTTCAAAATCTCAATAAAATCATCATAAATCTGCCCCTCAGGCCATAATCATTTCTCGTAACAATTTCATATATCTCAGTATTAGCCCATCAGGCAACCTCACAATCACTCAGTATCAGCCCATCAGGCAACCTCACAATCACTCAGCATCAGCCCATCAGGCAACATCACTCATTTGGTACCTGCGCTTACTGGGTGTGTGTACAGACTCCGTAGGGGATCCTACAGCCCAAGCGCTATAACAAGCCACATCATGGCATAAATCACATACAATATTGGCCCGCATCCTCACAATAATGGCCCGCAGCCTCACTCAGTCAGACACTCTCAACATGCCCTTCAAGCCATAAATATACCGGGTTCTCGACCCAAAAACAATGTTTCATTTTCAATAAATAGTATCAAAATACTCAGAGTGTCAAAACAATTATCAAGAAAATACTGAGTGAAACTCATAACATAACAAGTGAGGAAAATAGTGAAAACAGCCCCCAAGGGGTAAGCAGATCGACACTAGGCCCCAAACATGGCTTATAACCCAAATCATATCAATATTATTAAGCATATGCTTTAAAAATCTGTTTCGCAACTCAATAGTTACCTAAATAGGGAATATATTTCTAAAGTTCAAATCTTTGCATTCAAAACCCGTGAAAGGTGCAGAGTCCGGGGTTTCATACCCTCATGACAGGATTTAAAGACATTACTTACCTCAAACTAGCCCGAAAACTATTCCGCAATACGCTTACCTTTCGAATAAACTTCCGAATGCTCCAAATCTATCACGTACAGATTTTTATCATCAAATTATGCTTAAGGAATGAATTCCAATTGAAAATACTAATTTTAGCTCAAATTCCGAAATCGGTTAAAACCCGACCCCCGGTCCTGCATCTCAGAACTCAGAATTTTTTATACCAAAATGTTCTTCATCATCTCACGAGTCCGTACATATAAAGAATGCGAAAATCGAAGTTCGTTTGACCCCTCAAATCGACCCCTAAAGGTCTCATAATCTCAAGCCCTACCCCATCTTTTTCTACTGATTTTCATGAATTAAACACTGATATTATATTCCGTAATCACCTAAAATCGAGTTTTAGGGTCCAAAATACTTACCTTAATGATGAACAATGATTTCCCCTCTTCAAAATCGCCTCCAAGCTCTTTTCCCGTTCAAAAATGATGTTAAAAGGTCTAATGGTCGCGGAAGGTTAAATTTTATATTGCCCAGGGGTTTCCGCACCTGCGGTCAAACTTCTGCAAGTGTCGTTACACCAACACCACCAGCTGAAGCTGCATATTACCAACTTCAAAACTTCTGTTAATCACCCGAAATAAATCCCGAGCCCTCTCGGGACCCCAACCAAACATACCAACACGTCACATATGATCATTCAAACTTATTTGCACCCTCGAAACACCAAAACTAACATCAAAACACCAAAATCACGTCGGGTTCAAGCCCAAGAACTTTCAAATTTCTAAAATCCACCAACGATGCCGAAACTATTCAAAACAACTCCGATTGACCTGAAATTTTGCATACATATCTAAATTACATTACGAACCTGTTCCAACTATCGGAATTCCATTCCGACCCCGATAGCCTATTTTCCACTGCCGACCGAAAATCGGCAAAAACTAACTTTCGCCAATTCAAGCCTAATTCTACACCGGACATCACAAAAATATTCTGATCACACTCCTAAGTTGCAAATCAGCTAATGAAGCTATCCGAGCCATAAAATCCGCATTCCGAGGTCATTTACCAATAAGTCAACTCTCAGTTGACTTTTCCAACTTTAAGGCTATTTTTAAAGGCTGAATGATTAAACTCTCACTACAATCATTCTGATTTCAAGCCTACCAACTCTAACACATCAATAACAGTATAACCATCCTATAATAAGTCAATAATAATATTTATAATGCAGGTTCTACGTAACGACAGATCGGGTCGTTACACCGTGTATAGATTCGAGAAGAGTTGAAGAGAGCGCGATCTTAACCCTTTAGGGGAGCGGATTTGTGGTTAGGATAGGAATATACCTTGTCATCATGCTTAATTAAATATTGTAATCTTAGTGCGTTCTAATAGATTAGTTTCATATGAATATAGGCGTTAATCTATTGAGAATAGGCGAGTAGTGCTTCGGGAGAAGGCTATGAGAGCAATTATCGATTAATTAGCAACCATGAGTTAATTATATGAAAGGAAGAGTTAATTAGAACACAATACGAATGGTGAATCAATCACAACCCTGGAATATTTGTCTCTATTGAATACACAACAATCAACTCGTTACTTGATAATTAGTTATATCTTAGAATCGTAGTATAGCATAGTTACATTATTGGATTTTTATTATGGCTTGATTAAATAACAATTATAGTGAATTAGTGATTAGTTTACACAAGTATACGTGGTCGACAAGTAATATAGGATTGTAAGTCCAGATATCATACCCACAGAGACT
>ML271142.1:4091-24020 GCA_005239495.1 Nicotiana undulata
GGGACATTCTGTGCCGAGTGTTATTATATATGCACGAAGGGACATTACGTGCCGAGTGATTGTAAGGCTATGCACGAGGGGACATGTCGTGCCTTTCTTTGTTCATTATCTGTTGAGAAGTTAAATTCTGCCTTGTCTTTACGTTTCATTTATTACTCTGTTCTGCAGTGCCCGCATATTGTTATCCCTACCTCCCCAGCATGTTCTCCCCGTATCTGTCTTACTTGCTTATTTCTGTTGCCATTTTTCCTGCTATTATATAAAATTGCACAGGTACATATGTTGTGTTGGTCCTAGCCTCGTCACTACTTCGCCGAGGTTAGGCTCGACACTTACTCAGTACATGGGGTCGGTTGTACTGATGCTACACCTGCACTTCTTTATGTTGTGCAGACTACGCAGCCGGACCCGGTGGCCACTGACGGTCGGAGCATCTCATCAGTTCATACGGGAGACATCGAGGTAGACCCGCAGACGTTCGTGGGCCTTGACGTCACCTTCTACTTTCCACTTTCAGCTCTGTCTTACTTTGTATTTCAAAGACAGTTTTATGTATTCATTTCAGACCTTTTGTTTGTAGTAATCTCCTAGATAGTCCGTGAGTATGTGTCACCAGTTCTGGGATATTTGTATACGGGTTGTATCTCGAAACTGCTATGTTATATTTTGGTTATTTTGTTAAGTTTCATATGGTGGGCCATCGAAGCCTTAGTTATCCTGTTCGTATTTGTTGTTAATGAGTTTTTATTTACTTCGAACGTTGGCTTGTCTAGCGGATTCAACGTTAGAAGCAGTCATGGCCTGAAGGTGGGATTTCGGGTCGTGACAAGGATAAGGTTACAAGTAGGTTCAATATTAACTAGGTTTTATACATTGTCTTTGTAACGACCCGACCGGTCATTTTGTGTTATCGGACACCATTTCCCTAAATGAGATTTAATTTTAAATTTAAAAGTATCACGCTATTTCAAACAAGTGATAAGTAAAGTCGTGAAGGTGAGAAGGTAAACAAGTTAAAGAAAATGAGGTTGGTCGAAGTTTGACATTTTGGGATAAAATACGGCCCGTGCTATAATATTCCGTATATATTGACTAGTGTCATACAAGGTACCACATGCCCATAATAGTAAGGTGTGCAAAATGTGTTAAAAGTGAGTAGTATTTTAAGTAATTTGAGATAATTCTTAATTATGTGGATAAATATAAATTTTAGTGGGAGATTAACCAAGTAAATTAAGCTAATTAAGTAAGTTTGGATATGCTTAGTAAGCCAAAAACGTGGCAGCAATTGGAACCAAGATCAAAGACACCAAATGTGACTCTTAAAGTGCATACAATAGGTGTCATAATTAAAGGATGAGGTGACTTCATGTAAAGTGTAAAAGGTCTCTTAAAATGGCAAATTGAGATTCTACAAGCAACATTTTTTCCTTCAGCAATATTCATATGAGTATATTAGTCAATACTATAGCAAATCATTCAGAGCGATTAGCAATGTGAATTCTGCTACAAAACTTATACAAGACTACGTAATGTTATGGCAACGGGATTTTGCGATTCTAAGGGAGTACGGTGCAATCTTTCTCAAGAATTCATATGGATTTTCTCCTACTTCGATCCACCGTTACATGTTGTCGCAATTGACATTGGTTGGAAGGATTGTCAAGAGAATCGACTCAGTTTCAAGCCCTCAGGTGTAGAGTTCGGAGTTGCGGGCGCGTTATTGGTCCGAGAGGTAGATTCGACACGAGGTGAGTATCCTTTCTAACCTTGTAAGAGGTAATTATCCCCATAGGTGTTCTACATGTTGTATGTAATTGTTTGTGGGGGCCACGTACGTACCAAGTGACGAGAGTCCGTCTGTGGCGACTATATTAAATATTTCTATGTCGGGTAGCCTTAGGATTCACAAGCATGCGTCTATGTGTCCTATATGTACCTTGTATATGTGTTAGGAATTGTATAATTCTGCTGAAATGATATGGAAACGTAAGACATTATGATTTAAATCCCAGTTGACTATCCGTGGTATTGGCACAGTCCTATTGAGTTCACTATTGAGTTGGTACACATATGTACTTATATATATATGCACTTGTTATCGAGTCAGCACACGAGTAGCAGGTATGATGCGCGACCGTGGTCAGTTTATTACTATTATTATCGAGTCAGCACACGAGTCGCAGGTATGATGCGCGATCGTGGGTCAGCTTATCATTATCGAGTCAGCACACGAGTCGCAGGTATGATGCGCGACCGTGGGTCAACTTATTACTATTATTATCGAGTCAGCACACAAGTCGCAGGTATGATGTGCGATCGTGGGTCAACTTATCATTATCGAGTCAGCACATGAGTCGCAGGTACAATGAGCGATCGTGGGTCAGCTTATTATATCGAGTCAGCACGCGAGTCGCATGTATTATTGTCAAGTCTTAGATCGAACTAAAAAGAAAAAAATATCATTCCCCTAGTTTTGTACAAATAATTCGTTTTTACTAAATAATTTTCTTTTTATTATTGTCAAGTCTTAGACCGAACTACGCGGGTCTGATTCTCACTGGATGTGAGATACGTAGGCAAACTTCATAGGTTCTGGCCCCCATTTTTCAAAAATCCAAAAAAAAAACTCCTTTAATTTTTTTTTTAGAAGTTTTTCTTTAGAAATCCCAAATAAATAAAAAATTTTAACCCAAAAATATTTTCTTCCATTTTAGAAGTCTTTCATTCGAAAAGAGAATAAAATCAAAATCCAAAAAAATATATATTTTCTACCTTTTTTTGTAGAAGTCTTTTTCCCAAAAATTCAAATAAATAAATAAACAAAAATATCAAATATATTTTCTTTATTCTTTAGAAGTCTTTCTTTTGATAAAAAATTTTGAAAACAAAACGACAAGAAACTAGAATAAAAAATCCAAAATATTTTCATTCTTCTTTCGAAAATTGAAAAGAAAATTCAAGATTCAAAAATATTTTCTTTTTCTTTAGAAGTATTTCTTTCATAAATTCAAAATAAAAGCACAAATATCCGGAAAAAAAGTTCATTTCTTCTTCAGAAGTTTTTCTTTCGAAATTCCAAAAAAAAAAATTCTTATTTTTTGTCACCTTTTACTGTTTTGCCCTCGTATCCCGTCGTTTCGCCGGGAAAGCATGCCTTGGAAGCATCGAGGAGCTATTTTCCCAAAATATTCATTTTGTTTATTTATTTTTGATTTTTTCCGTGTTGTCCTTATTTTCGGCCATCTTTGCCTAGTCAATCTTAAAACTTTTGGGGAGTACCAAGTGATTGTTTTCGTAAAAGAATAAATTTTTGTCTACTTTTACCCGCTTATCCATGTGTCCAGATATTTTTACCGAGACAGCTTTTGTACTTTCCTTCGAAGTACTGAAGAACCGTTTCCATAAGAATAACCATTTTGTCCCTTTTGTGACCTTTTATCATTTGGTCCTCGGCCGGTCGGTTTTATCATGTCTTGTTGACACACATGGTTAGTCATTCTAGAGTATGGTCTTTTTCGTCCAAATCTAGCATATCAATCAAGTCTGATGAGTTGGGTCTTAGTTGACCGATCCTTCAATACGAGGAATTCCCCACTAAAAAGTCCGTTCATTGTCTTATCCAAAAGTCTGCTTGGTGTTATTTCTTCGAGTTTGTATTAGGACTTGACCTCACATTTTTATTTATCCAGGAAAGATATGAATTCAGTAAGTGGAAGACCCGATAAAAAGCCAAAAGATGATGAGCCCTTGGAGATTTGGCTCGTGCATAAAATACCCCGGTTGCTGAGGCAATGGTGGAAAACTATGGGTGTTTGCGAGCAAGAAAAGATAAAGGACCATCTGGGTAACTTTTTGAATATTATGGAGATCAACCCAATGAGAGACTTAATCGAGGCGTTGATGCATTTCTGGGATCCTAATAACAACGTATTTCGTTTTAGTGGTTTCGAAATGACTCCCACTTTGGAGGAGTTAGCTGGATACACAAAGTTGGGCGATGAGCTTCGGAAGAAGAGACCCTTGGCCCCCAGGAATGTCATTGGCAGTAAGTTCCTTGAGCAGATGACAATCAGCCAAAATAAAATAGCAACTGTGGAAGGAGGGCACATTCGATTGGACTTCTTGTACGACATGTATGGGTGTCCAGGTAGATTTTCAAAGCACGGGAATAAGCTTGATAATAAAATTGGATACAAAGCTTGGCAAAGCCATGGGCGGAGAGCATTCCTAGTGGAATTTCTAGGGACGATGGTTTTCCCAGGCATGACAAGAATATTGATATTCGATTATCTGGCATAGTTACCTCTTTATTGCGTGAAAAGGATGCCACTATCATTCCTATGGTATTGTCAGATATTTACCGTGTCCTAACCAAATGTCAGGAAGGTAAAGACTTCTTTGAAGGCTGTAACATCCTACTCCAGATATGGTTTTTAGAGCACCTTCTCCTTCATCCCGTACGGGTAAAGTTTAGCGTCCATTGGTGCAACAATGAGCTTGAAGATAGGTCAAAAGTTTTGACCAAAGATAGTAGCTTCCCCAAGGGCGTCGAAGCATGGAGAGGGTATCTTCAAAAGTTGACTGCTACTGGAATCACATGGAAATATCACTCGTTCTCACCAAAAGAGGTCATATACAGGTCTTACCACCATTCTTTTCTGATTTTGATGGGTCTTCGGGGTTTTCAGCCGTATGTGCCTATGAGAGCCCTACGCCAATTAGGTCGAAAACAAGTCGTGCCCACAGTGGAGCACATGCAAAGATTCATGTGGGAGGTAACATCGGAGGATCCTGTTCGTGAGGCTTATGCTAAGCAGGTTTGGAACGAAATCAAGGTGCTTGAATTTCACACTATGGTGGAAGATCAAGATCGAGGAGAGTTAGACCCTTCGTATTTTGAGTGGTTCTATGACCAAGATGATTTTGGATCTAGACAAGAGACAATTCAGAAGAGCATGACAGAATGGGAGACTGAAATCAAAACAAGAGTGGGGCAGGCCAAGGAGGAAATAGCAAGAGACTATGAATCCATCATCCGCGAACTACGTAGGGATATAAGTATCGTCAATGAGAATAGGGATTTGCAGTATACTGAGTTTAAAGAGGAGAAAACCAGATTAATACATGAGGTTCAAGAGCTTCGAGCACAACTTTGACAAACGAGAATAGAAGTCGCTACTCAGCAACAAGCGGCTATTCCAAAGCTCGAAGAAATGCATTACAACCTTATCATCCATGATCTAAGGGCTCGGGCCAAGGCTGCAGAATCAAGTAAGAACCAGTTAAAGAATGAGATAGCAAGGGTTTAGGACCAGTTGAATCTGGTGTTATAACGTGAGGCGGATATATCAGACATAGCCAATAACCATGAGCAACAGATCCAGTTTTTAAATCAAAGCCAGGAGCATGTTAGAAGGACGGTCTATGAGGTGGCTACTTATACCGCTAGAGGGTGTGTGACTTGTCAGGGTTTGATCCGAGAGCAATTTTCTGCAGTAACGCTCGGCTTTGCACGTCACCTTACCACAGACAAAAGTGCATACACTATGATATGGGAGGTCAGCCGCAGGAACAAGCACCTTGAAAACAATGATGCCGATGGATTCTCCTGCAGAGATCAGAGTCTTCTTTTAGTTGGCAGTACACTTTGATTATCGAGTTTGTAAGAGTCTGTTGGTGTTTTGAGTCTTGTTGTTTTCCTTTTATTAATTTATTTATATATAAAAAAGGTCTGTTTGAGTCAAGTCCGGTCTTGTTTAAATATTCGTCTTTTAGGTTGTATCTTTATGTAATTTTCCTTTTGTCTTGTATCAAAAAGAAAAAAACGAAAATCAATGAAAAAGAATTTATTTTAGGAAATTACGAAAAATGAACCAAAAGATGCTGTTTTTTTTGTACACTAAAAAGAAAAAAGGTAAACTTTGTTTTGTAAATTAAAAAAAAAGTTGGTCATGTCCTTGAACTACGTAATGATCTGATTCATGCGGCGACATGATACGTAGGAACCCCCAAAAGATTTGATCGAATTATTATTATTTTTTGCGGCTCTAAAATATGGCGAGATTTAAAAAAGAAAAGCTAAAAAGAGAGGAATAAATAAGAGCGTCAATAAACAGTAATCATGTAAGCCGGAATGAAACATGAAGCCTTCCAAAAGCATGTTAGAGACGGTGATAATGTTAGGAGCATAACATATTTACGTGTGATTCGTTTTTGTAAAATGATTAACTCTAACATGTTTGTTGCCTCTTATATAGTAAGACTAAGCCGGTCGGTTTGTGGTGAAACTAGCAACACATCATTACTTTACAAGATCTAAGGGGAAGGTACCAATGGCTAACAATGATGAAATCGAGTTGGTTAGGGACGACCCTCAGGATCAATCGGTTGAGCAAGAGTCGGAGGAGGTAAGAAGATTGAAGCATTAACTGACTGATGTGTATCAGGCTTGGGTCTCTAGTCAGCCTCCGCCTCAGGGTCCCTCCGAGAGAACTTCCACAATACCCCTGGCTACTCAACCACCGCTTTGTGCAACGAGCGATCACATTCTACCACCAGGGTATGTGCCAAACTACAGCTTCCATGCTGCCCCTGGTACCTCTAATGTGCGACCTCTAGCCGCACCGGTCAGGAACACCCCTCTTGTTGTGTTTGGCGCGCCGGTATATACAATCCCTCCACCACTTCCTGTGACGAGTCCAAACAACGAGCCACCATCTCATGTTTATGATGGCCAATACTACTCTCCAAATATGGATTTTGGGGTCTCGGCTCCATACAACCAGACTCCTCACTACGAGTCACCAGTGGAAAATGAAAAGCCTGCCAAGACAGTTGAGCCAAATGAGATGGCCAGGAAAATAAAAAGTCTTGAACAGAACATAAAGAACATAAAAGAACTAGGTGGTCACAAAATTGTATCTTTCAGTGATCTTTGCATGTTTCCTCACATCCATATTCCACCAGGGTTCAACACCCAAAAATTTTAAAAGTATGATGGACACGGCGACCCTATCGCCCACTTGAAAAGGTATTGCAATCAGCTGAGAGGTACAGGAGGAAAAGAAGAGTTGTTGATGGCTTATTTTGGGGAGAGTATGGTAGGGGTAGCCTCTGAATGGTTCATTGACCAAGATATCTCTCAGTGGCATGTATGGGAGGACATGGCCCAGACTTTCATCAAACAATTTCAGTACAACATTGATATTACACCAGATCGCAATTCTCTGTCTAATATGAAGAAAAACCCGATCGAAAGCTTCAGGGAGTATGCCGTTAGGTGGAGAGAGCAAGCATGTAGAGTTAAACCACCCATGGATGACCATGAGTTAAACACTATCTTCCTTCAAGCTCAAGATACTGATTATTTTCAAAATATGATGGCTGCAATGGGCAGACCTTTTGCTAATGCAATCAATATAGGAGAAATGGTCAAGAATGGCCTCAATACTGGCCGAATTATAAGTCAAGCGGATCTCAAAGAAGCCCAAATAAATCCAGAATAGGCCGAACAACCGTGTTAACCAAAACAAGAAAGATGAGGAGGCCATGATGGCATCACGGGCAAAAAGAGGCCAAAATGGAGCATCTCAACCCCCGGATCCACGATACTCAGTTGCTCCACAGTATGCAGCTCAGTCGTATACCAAACCACCCAATCACCAACATATGCGGACCCCAACTTTAACATACCTTCATCCGCAACATCAGAACTCTCAATCACTCTACAACGCTCGTCCAAAACAAGAGTATGAAAGGGACATAAGAAGAGGGACAATTTCACGCCAATCGTAGAATCCTACCTAAGTTTGTTTGAAAGGTTGAAACATTGTGGCATGATTGAGCCGCTTCAAGGGTATGTTCCTAATCCATATGCAAAAGGTTTTAACCTTGTGAATAGTGTGTGTACCATTCTAATGTCCAAGGTCATAGCATTGAGGATCGTCGGGCTTTGAAAAAGGAAATAGAAATGTTGACTCAAGAAGGGATGCTCGTGGTCCAAGATAATGGCACCCTAAACATCATGATAAAGAACACAGTGTTCGGATGATTTACAATGATAAATAATATGGGACGGCTTGGTGAAAAATGTCAAGAACATGTCCACTGAATGGAAGGCAATCAAATTGTTGAAGGTCCTGTTTGATGCTGATGTGCAAATTCGTAGCTAAGATGTTGAGCTTGATAATTGGAAAGTCACTCCCTCCTTTGCCGGGAAGGAATCTTGGTAACTTATTTTTTCATAGTTTCTATCATCCGGATTATTTCAAGGTTGTGATCCAGATGTTGTTTGTTTGTCATGTCATCAAACCTCTCTATCCTTTAATCAATGAAATGCAACTTTTTTTTCTCTTCTTTGTGTCATTTAAACCCATTGTGTTTAGTTCTTCTTGCATATATATTTCTTTTCACGCTAATTTTAGTGACACGACATGCATGCAAAGTTTTCGGCTAGATTTAAGAAAGCTTGTCCAATCTTGAATTGAATTGAGGAAAAACATGTAAAGGACAAGTAAGAGGTTGAAAAACTTTGATGATAATCTCGTGTCAAGATCACATGGAACCGAAACAGTCATATTCGTAGAGGTTAAAGTTGTTTATCCCAAAACTATCATGATTACTGTCTTAAGGAATTAAAAGTTTTGAAGTTTGGTTGGACTAATCAGTGAAAGGGTTTTGGCCACGACCTGCCATAATCTAATCATATCATGGAAGATGGCCCGAATCTCCAAATAAGGTGCATTCCAGGGAATTTAAAATGGATTAGTTGGTGAAGTGCATCATTTAACATCAAGGCAAAACCAAGAAGACAGTCATGTCCATTAATACCGAACCTGAGAAGAGATCGTATGTTTGGCATTCTTGAACTGGGAGGCTATTTTTCTGCTACCCTAACACTTTATACCTTTCGTTACCCTCTTTTGAGTCTGTTTTATTATTCTTCGACCCCCCTCTTTTGGAATCAAGTAAAAAAAAAAGAGAAAGAATCGAAGATCCATGCCACTAGAAAATAGGAGCTAGGAAAATTTGATTATAAAACAAAAGAGAAGAGAAGCAAAGGAAAAGAGAAAGAATGATGAAAAATAAAAGAAAAGAAAAGAAAAACAACAATGAAATCTTTCGTGTTAGTTTGAATTGCGTTTGACTTGATTCCTTTAAAGGATACATAGGCAACTCTATACTAGGGTTCAGTCTAAGCAACTCAAAAATAAAAATTACCCAGTATCTAAAACTGGGGCAAAATTTTTATTTTATTTTTATATATTGTGTTTTATGAAGAGTCGATTCCAAGAGTTGTAAATATATAACCCTATCATCTTGAGTCTATATTGAGCCTTAATATGACCCTTTCTTTCTAACCCTCTCCAAAAGCCTTCCAAATAAAGACCTTCCAATTAGTCTTTTTGAATTCCAAGGGAAGCACACAATAAGCAACAATTGTTACACGATATAGAATAATGTCAAGTTGCTCGCACAAAATGCAAAAAAAAAAGACCAAGAAGATAATGAATGAAAATGAGAGAGTCTTATTGGTGAAAACCCTCATGGCCACTGTAAGACGATGGTAAGTAGAGATGAATAAATGAGAGGGGCTGGTTGGTGAAAACCTTTTGGGGAACTTTTGGTCGAAGGTGAGCCGTGTTTTGATGCATATGATTAGCACAAAGAGGACAAATTCAAAGACGAAAAGGAACAACAAGAAGAAAGGATAGATTGCTTGGATAGATTCGGCCGCTCAATCCAAAATGCATGCCATGATCATTAAAGTTGGCTACCATATTCAAAGGAGACTTTTCTTTCTTTTTTTCCCCGTAAAGTGGCATTTACAGTTAAATATTATTCCCTCTCACTTTTACATTGCATCATTTTGTCTATTTGCATTTTTTATTTTTGAGTCGGTTTTTTCAAAGCAACCGAGAAGTGATTTCAAAATCTGTTACCAGCTTTCCAATTGTACAAAGCGAGTTCAATCTCAGCACATCAAAAAGGACATCCCAAGGAACCAACATGCATAAGAAATTGTTGAGGTTAAAAAAGATTCGAGGGTTCATGCAAACAGAAATTCCAAAGAGAAAACTTTGCTGGTCTATTTGCCTAGAAATCCAACAAAGGAAGAGCCACAAATTTGGTCACCATTTCCCGGAAGTGCAAAACAAATGATGTTGATCATACACGACATTGACAAAGGCACAAATCCAACTATGATTTCCTCCGATAAGGCAAACAAGTTGTTTCGAAGAAATCATAAAGGTCGCTAAGCAAGACTTGCATCAAGGACAAGCTGGTAGTACCACAGACACAAACTAATTGCACTAGTGTTATCATAGAAAATAGGACTGCATCCAACCTCTATACCAAAATCCTTGAGTTGTTGCTCGATCCATAACAACTGAACACAACATGAGGCTGCAGCCATATATTCAGCCTCAGCAGTAGACAAGGCTACTGAGTTTTGTTTCTTGGTGGCCCAAGACACAAGGCAAGAGCCCACAAAGTGAGTCATGTCTGAAGTACTTTTCCTGTCAACCAGGAAACCTGCATAATAGGCATCAACATATCCTACAAGGTCAAAATTACTACCTTTAGGATACCAAAGGTGTAAATCAGTGGTGCCTTTCAAATATCTCAGAATTCTCTTCACTGCAGTTAGATGGGACTCCTTTGGATTTGCCTGAAATCTAGCACACAACCCTACACTGTAACGACCCAGCCGGTCGTTTTGCATATTAGGATCTTGTTTCCTTAAATAAAACCTTCCATAGAAGCTATTCCTGCTTTATGACTTGCGGGAGCGGGTGGTTCAGGATTTGGGGATGGTCTGGGTGATCTAGGAACATTTGGTTCCTTAAGGTTGGTCTGATTGGCCAAGTTTGACTTCGGTCAACATTTTGAGCAAACGACCTCGAAATTGAGTTCTGACAGCTCCAGTAGCTCTGTATGAAGATTTCGGACTTGGGCGTGTGTTCGGCTCGAGTTTGTGAGGACCAGGGAGCATTTCGGCGCCCGAAATGGAAATCAGGATTTCCTTATATTTGAAATTTGGCTTGGGACGTGATTTTATGCTATCGAGGTCCGAACAGAATTTCGGGACCGGGAATAGTTCTGTATAGTCATTTATGACTTGCCTGCAAAATTTGAAGTCATTCCGAGTAGTATAGACCCGTTCGGCGCAATGAAGTGAATTCTAGAATTTCTTAAGTTCTTAAGTTGATTCAATTTGGTTTGGGGTTGAATTTTGAGTTTCGTTGTTGTCTTTCATGTTCCAAAAGTTTGAGCGAGTCTGTATCATGAATATAGACTTGTTGGTGTCTTTGAACGGGGTCCCGAGGGGCTCAGGTGAGTTTCGGACCCTTCGGAGTTAATTCCAAAACACCATAATTTTTCTGTCTGGTTTTCTTAAGTGCGTTTGCAGGCAATCAGTTGCGATCACACAAGAGGTTGGACCTGGGGTGGGAGAATGACCTGTGCAATCGCACAGGTCTATCCGCGATCGCACAAGGTATGCTTTGACTTGGCCCTTTTTGTTCTCCACGATCGCATCCCTCACCCCCGTAATCGCACAAAGTTGCCTACCCCCCCTGCTGCTACTCTCTGCGATCGCCAGCCTTCAGCTGCGATCGCACTTTGCTTCTGAAGGGCCCTGAGCAATTTCCATGTGCGAACGCACTGGCCCAGCTGCGATCGCATAGTACAAGCAGCTGGGCAGTGTATTTTAATACGGGACCTAGCCCATTTTTCCTCCATTTGCATCTTCCTCCCCAAGTTTTAGAGAGCTCTTCAAGGGACTTTCCTCCATTATTATCAAGGTAAGTAAATTCCATAGTTTCATGGTTATAACATCAATTCCTAATGAAATTATCTTCTAAATTATCCCAAAAAAATTCATGGAAATTGATAGAAATTTAGGGATTTTGGGAAGTTATGAATTACCCATTTTTGCCACGAATTCTAGCAAGAACTTGCATAATTATGATCCTTAGACTCCGGGTAATTGATTCCTTCAAGAATTTTCGAAATCCGAAAGTGTGGGCCCGGGGTCGAAATTTCGAAAATCTTCAATAATGCTTAATTTTGGGATTTCTTATTAATTCTCCTTCTCTGAGCTTAGAATTGATTCATTTGTACTATATTTGGCTAGTTGCGAGCCGTCGAGTGTATATTTCGGATATTCGGGCGCATCCTTGATCCGAGGGGTGATTTCGTCGCGAGGTGAGACTTCTTTCTAACCTTGTAAAAGGGAATTGTCCCCATAGGTGTTCTATGTGTTGTATGTTTGTGTTTGGGGGCTACGTGCGTACCACGTGACGAGAGTCCCTACGTAGCAACTACTATTGTCACGTCCGGGTAGCTTAGGACCACAGCATGCTATGTATTCTGCCTTAAATGAACTATATGCTTAGATTCATGCTTTTATATATATTATTGTTTCCCTGAGCTTTCATTTACTTAAATAATTGGAAAGGATTGTGGTGAAATGAACTTTACATTCTGTGTGCGCATGTTATCACTTCGTAATTTACATCCCGCGAGCGATATGTAAGTTCCTTCACTCTTATGGGAGCGGGTCGTACGCCACGGCGGATTTATAGTGCACTCTTGGTACGGGCTGGTCGATCCCCGGCATTGCACCGGGATTTAATTCAGAATGCACTTTTGGTACAGGCCGGTCGATCCCCGGCAGAGCATGGACGAAGTTACACTATGATATGATATGATTACATTGATAGACGCATTCTTGGTACGGGTCGGTCGATCTCCGGCAGTGCGTAGGCAGGATTATTGTTAAGCATGCACTCTTGGTACGGGCCAGTCGATCCCCGGCAGAGCATGGACGAAGTTACACTATGATATGATATGATTACATTGATAGACGCATTCTTGGTACGGGTCGGTCGATCTCCGGCAGTGCGTAGGCAGGATTATTGTTAAGCATGCACTCTTGGTACGGGCCAGTCGATCCCCGGCAGTGCAGAGCTATTTTTCTTCATGACTCCGACCGGTTGTCTTACTCCTGTGTGCGCATGTCTGTTTGGTACCATTTTCCTGATTTGTGATTTGACAGATGTTTGGGAAAAGGGACAGGTAAGTTGTTATTGCTTTCAAAATTTATTTGGAAACTCTGTATTCTCTTTGCAACAGTGGTGCACTGTTTACTTGTCTACTGCTTTCCTTATATACTGTTTATACTATTACTGTTGGACCTTAGTAAGTATCGAGTCGACCTCTCGTCACTACTTCTTCGAGATTAGACGAGATACTCACTAGGTACATATTTATTTATGTACTCATGCTGCACTTTCTACTCTTTTGTACTTGACCGTACAGGTCCGGAGGCTGGTATACCTGATTATTAGGCCGGTGCGAGGTATTGATCGCGTGACTATACTTCACGGTGAGCTGCTCTTCCTGGCGACTTCCTGGCAGCACCCTGGAGTTTCTTTTGTCATATTCTCTGTCTATTTCATTCAGACTGAGGCTCTGTATATATTTTAGATATTGTATATTCAGTAGTTGCCCGTGACACTCGTGACACTAGTTCCTGGCACACACGTAGTTTGTATTTTGGGTTTGGGCTGTGTATCTAGATATGTGCTTCGTTTGGCCCTGCGCCTTTATATTTTCATGATTTTTAATGTCGTATTATGCTAGCATTATGTTAATTGTTTAAAATTGGTAATTTCCGACATGTTTAGATCAGACGGGCAAGGGGATAACATCTAGTGTCTTCTATATGGCTTGCCTAACCCCGGTGTTGGGAGCCATAGCGACCTGAATTAGGATTTGGGTCGTGACAACGTGGTATCAGAGCTTTAGGTTCACGAGTCACGGGAAAACCCAGTAGAGTCTTGCGGATCGGTACGGAGACGTCTGTACTTATCTTCAGGAGGCTATAGGGTGTTAAGAAACTCCTCCTTGTTCAGATCTTATCGTGCAATCTATGATGTACTCAAACTGATCTTCTACTCTCTCACATATGGTGAGGACGCGTGCTTCTCATGTTCCTGATCCAGGGGAGGCCGCTACCCCCGGCGCTCGAGGCCGTGGTAGGGGCAGGGGTAGGGTTCCTATTCGAGGTAGGGGACGAGGGCGTCCCAGAGCTGTACCAGTTGCACCGCTTGAGGATCCTATTATCGAGGAGCAGGATGAGTTGCCTCCAGTTGCTCCTGCTCCAGCGGATTTTATGACGGCGCCAGGCTTCCAGGAGGTTATGGGCCGCATGTTGAGATTTATGGACACTATGTCCCAAGCAGGCGTACTTCCAGCGGACCTTGCTACTTCCCAGGTGGGAGGGGGAGTTCAGACCCCTACCGCTTAGGCCACCGGACAGGCAGCAGCACATCACACTCCGGTTACACCGCCCGTGGGTGGAGTTCAGCCTATCGTAGCACAGCCAGATCCCAGGCCAGTCGCAGAGGGTGACCAGCAGAATATGCTTGATAGATGGACCCAACTTCTCCCTCCAGTCTTCGGGGGTGAGAGGGGTGAGGATGCCCAGGATTTCATCGACAGGTGTAGGGACAGACTGCACAATATGAGGATACTAGAGTCACATGGGGTGGACTTCACCACATCTCAGCTTGAGGGCAGAGCTCGTCGCTGGTGGCAGTCATATGTTCTTAGCAGGCCAGCGGATTCTCCTTCTGTTACTTGGAGTCCGTTCACTCAGCTATTCTTGGACAGATACATTCCACCGTCCGAGAGAGAGGAGCTTCGGGGTCAGTTTGAGAGGTTAGAGCAGGGGCAGATGTCTGTGAGAATTATGAGGTGAGGTTTTCAGAGCTATCTCGCCATGCTCTTATGATATTGCCCACTAATGTCGAGAGGGTGCGGAGATTCGTGGCAGGTTTACATCCGGGTATCAGGACCTCCATGGCCAGAGAGGTAGAGATGGGTACCCCATACCAGCTTGTAGTCGAGATAGCTCGACGGATTGAGTGTTACCGTACGAGGAGCAGGGAGCAGGGTCAGCCAGGTCAGCAGGTTCAGTAGGACAAGAGGGCCAGGTTCACAGGTGACTTCAGGGGTGCTCCAACTAGGGGCAGAGGTTAGTTCAGAGGCGGCCAGTTCAGTAGGCCTTCATATTCAGCACCTCCACTACCTCCCAGGGGTATTTCAGCGAGGCCTCAGTTTAGTGCCATGCTAGAGCGCTTTTACCATCCACCAGCCATCCAGGGTGCACCCAGCGGTTACTCCAGTCGTCAGAGATCCTTCGGTTCCTATTTCAGTGCCTTGTCAGATGATTCTTACCGCCCTCCAACTATTCAGGGTTCTTCTTCTTCGGGATAGCAGACTATAGAACCTAGAGGTTGTTTCGAGTGTGGGGCGATGGACCATATGATCAGGCAGTGTCCCAGGTATCGGGGCAAGGTCGTGCAGCAGAGTCACCAGCCTATGATTTCAGCACCAGCAGTTCGACCACCTAGGGGTGGGGGTCAGGTTGGCAGGGGCCGTCCTAGAGGGGGAGGTCAGTCAGGAGGGGGTCAGTCAGCTCCAGCTCATTCTGGGGGAGCTCAGTCTTCAGGTGCTTCAGCCAGATTCTATGTTATTCCGGCCAGATCAGACGCAGTGGCCTCAGACGCTAAGATTACAGGTATTATTTCAGTCTGTGGTAGAGAGGCTTCAGTATTATTTGACCTTGGATCCACATACTCATATGTTTCAGCATTGTTTGCCCATTCTCTGGATGTTCCTCTTGAGTCCTTGGGTTCTCCCTTGTATGTGTCCACTCCTGTGGGCGATTCTGTGGTAGTAGACCGGGTCTACCGATCTTGTGTGATTACTTTCTGTGGGCTTGAGACCAGATCCGACCTGTTATTGCTTGATAAGGTTGATTTCGAGGTGATTTTGGGCATGGATTGGCTATCTCCATATGATGATGTGTTGGATTGCCACGCCAAGACAGTTACATTAGCCATGCCTGAGTCGCCGAGGTTGGAGTGGAGAGGTTCTTCGGTGAGTGCTTTCAGCTGGGTCATTTCCTTTATGAAGGCTCGGCACATGGTCGAGAAGGATTGCTTAACTTATCTTGCTTTTGTGCGAGACACCACCGCCGAGTCTTCTACCATTGATTCAGTGCCTGTTGTTCGAGAGTTTCCGGATGTGTTTCCTTCAGATCTTCCAGGCATGCCTCCAAATCGAGATATACACTTTTGCATTGATTTGGCTCCAGATACTCAGCCTATTTCTATTCCCCCTTATCGTATGGCTCCTAAGGAGCTAAAGGAGCAGCTTGAGGAGTTGTTGGCCAAGGGGTTCATCAGGTCGAGTGTGTCGCCGTGGGGTGCTCCAGTCTTATTTGTGAAGAAGAAGGATGGGTCTATGCGGATGTGCATTAACTATCGTCAGCTAAATAAAGTGACCATCAAGAATAAGTATCCTCCGCCGCGCATTGATGATTTGTTTGACCAGTTGCAGGGTGCTCGTGTGTTTTCTAAGATTGATCTGAGATCGGGTTATCACCAGTTGAAGATTCGGGCTTCTGATGTTCTGAAGACGGCATTTCGCACCAGATATGGTCATTATGAGTTCTTAGTGATGTCCTTTGGCTTAACCAATGCCCCAACAGCATTTATGGACTTGATGAATAGGATGTTCAGGCCGTTTATCAACTCCTTCATTATTGTTTTCATTGACGATATACTGATCTACTCACGGAGCCTTGGTGAGCACGAGCAGCATTTGAGAGTTGTGCTTCAGACCTTGCGAGAGCAGAATCTATATGCTAAGTTCTCCAAGTGTGAGTTCTGGTTAGAGTCTGTGGAATTTCTGGGACATGTATTTTCCGGAGAGGGTATCAAGGTTGATCCGCAGAAGAATGAGGCAGGTCAGAGTTGGCCGCTTCCTACTTCAGCTTCAGAGATCATGAGTTTTCTTGGTTTAGCAGGCTATTACCGTTGATTCGTGGAGGGATTCTCCTCTATTGCAGCTCCACTGACTAGGTTAACTCAGAAGAATGCCCCGTTTCGATGGTCAGACGATTGTGAGGCGAGCTTTCAGAAGCTCAAGGCAGCATTGACTTCAGCACCAGTTCTATCATTGCCTTCCGAGTCAGGGATGTATAATGTATATTGCGATGCTTCACGCGTCGGGTTGGGATGTGTGTTGATGTAGGATGGCAGGGTTACTGCTTATGCTTCACGGCAGCTGAAGGTTCATGAGAAGAATTATCCTGTACACGACTTGGAGTTGGCGGCGATTGTTCATGCGTTAAAGATATGGCGGAATTACTTGTATGGTGCATCTTGTGAGGTCTACACTGACCATCGTAGTTTGCAGTACTTGTTGAAGCATAGGGACCTTAATTTGAGACAACAGAGGTGGCTTGAGTTATTAAAGGACTATGATCTCACTATTCTGTATCACACGGGTAAGGCGAATGTAGTAGCAGATGCTTTGAGCAGGAGGGCAGCGAGTATGGGTAGCTTAGCCTACATTGCAGCTGAGGAGAGACCTTTAGCCTTGGATATTCAGTCCTTGGCCAATCTCCTGGTGAGATTGGATCTTTCAGAGCCTCGTCGAGTTCTGGCTCATGTGGTTGCTCAGTCTTTATTACTGGGAGAGATTAAGGCTCGACAGTTTGATGATCCATGTCTGGCAGAGCGTCGGGATATGGTGGTCCAGGGTAAGGCCAAGGAGGTTACCTTGGGCGAGGATGGTGTTTTGAGACTTCAAGGCCGATTGTGTGTTCCAGATATTGATGGCCTGAGAAAGAGGATTCTAGAAGAGGCACACAGTTCTCGGTATTCTATTCATCCAGGAGCGACGAAGATGTATCGTGATTTGAAGCAGCATTACTGGTGGAGGCGGATGAAGAAGGACATTGTTCAGTATGTGGCCAGGTGTCTTAATTGTCAGCAGGTTAAGTACGAGCACCAGAGGCCAGGAGGCTTGTTTCAGCAGATGCCCATTCCTCAGTGGAAATGGGAGCGCATCACCATGGACTTCGTGGTTGGGTTGCCTCGAACTTTGCGGAAGGTTGACGCGATTTGGGTCGTTGCGGATAGATTGACCAAATCGGCACATTTCATTCCTGTGGCTACTACTTACACTACAGAGAGGCTGGCTTAGATTTACCTACGAGAGATAGTCCGGTTGCATGGCGTTCCAGTGTCTATCATTTCAGACCGAGGTCCTCAGTTCACTTCACACTTCTTGAGATCTTTGCACAGCGAGATGGGTACTCAGATAGACCCGAGTTCAGCATTTCACCCTCAGACTGATGGCCAGTCAGAGTGTACAGTTCAGATTTTGGATGATATACTCAGGGCTTGTGTGATTGACTTTGGAGGTCAGTGGGACCAGTTCTTGCCTTTGGCGGAGTTTGCATACAACAATAGCTATCAGTCCAGCATCGAGATGGCTCCATTCGAGGCTTTATATGGTCGACGATGTCATTCTCTGATTGGGTGGTTTGAGCTTGGTGAGGCCAAGCTATATGGCACAAATCTGGTGAGATATGCTTTGGATAGGGTGAAGATTATTCAGGAGAGACTCCGCACAGCACAGTCTAGGCAGAAGAGCTACACAGATCAGCGGGCACGTGATATAACATTCATGGAGGGAGATAAGGTTATGTTGAAGGTTTCTCCGATGAAGGGCGTCATGAGATTTGGGAAGAAGGGCAAGTTGAGCCCCAGGTTTATAGGTCCTTTCGAGGTATTGAGGCGTGTCGGAAAGGTTGCTTATGAGCTTTCTTTACCTCCAGCCTTATCAGGAGTTCATCCGGTCTTTCACGTATCCATGCTCCGGAGGTATCACGCCGACTTCTCGCACATGGTTGATTGCATCACTATTCAGTTATATGAGAAGTTGGGTTACGAGGAGGAGCCAGTTGCTATTATTGATAGGCAGGACCGCTAGTTGAGGTCCAAGAAAGTTTCTGCGGTTAAGGTCCAGTGGAGGGGCCAACCAGTTGAGGAGGCGACTTGGGAGTCCGAGGAGGACATGCGGAGCAGATATCCACAGCTATTCAGCACTCCAGGTACGATTCTAGACCCGTTCGGGGACGAACGTTTGTTTAAAAGGGGGAGAATGTAACGACCCAGCCGGTCGTTTTGCGTATTAGGATCCTGTTTCCTTAAATAAAACCTTCCATAGCAGCTATTCATGCTTTATGACTTGCGGGAGTAGGTGGTTCAGGATTTGGGGATGGTCTGGGTGATCTAGGAACATTTGGTTCCTTAAGGTTGGTCTAATTGGCCAAGTTTGACTTCGGTCAACATTTTGAGCAAACAACCTCGAAATCGAGTTCTGACAACTCCAGTAGATCTGTATGATGATTTCGGACATGGGCGTGTGTTCGTCTCGGGTTTTCGAGGACCCGGGAGCATTTCGGCGCCTGAAATGGAAATCAAGATTTCCTTATATTTGAAATTTGGCTTGGGACGTGATTTTATGCTATCGAGGTCCGAACGGAATTTCGAGACCGGGAATAGTTCCGTATAGTCATTTATGACTTGCCTGCAAAATTTGAAGTCATTCTGAGTAGTATAGACCCGTTCGGCGCAATGAAGTGAATTCTAGAATTTCTTAAGTTCTTAAGTTGATTCAATTTGGTTTTGGGGTTGAATTTTGAGTTTCGTTGTTTTCTTTCATGTTCCGGAAGTTTGAGCAAGTCCGTATCATGAATACAGACTTGTTGGTGTCTTTGAACGGGGTCCCGAGGGGCTCGGGTGAGTTTCGGACCCCTCGGAGTTAATTCCAAAACACCAGAATTTTTCTGTCTGTTTTTCTTCAGTGCATTTGCAAGAAATCAGCTGCGATCGCACAAGAGGTTGGATCTGGGGTGGGAGAATGACCTTTGCGATCGCACAGGTCTATCCGCGATCGCACAGGGTATGCTTTGACTGGGCCCTTTTTTGTTCTCCGCGATCGCAGCCCTCACCCCCGCGATCGCACAAAGCTGCCTACCCTCCCCCCCCCCCC
>MDKH01230096.1:0-11204 GCA_005239495.1 Nicotiana undulata
ATGCAATGTGTGTCAAGCATGCCCGTGAGTCTATTTTGATATAGATTGCAGTATTTCTTTCATACTTGGTATATTATGAAATTGTTTTTACTCGGTAACTTACTCTTGATTGAAAGTATTGGCCATTGAGTTTGAGAAAGTGTTGATACGAATGGTAATACAAGTGTAGAGAACGTGATTGAGGTAATTGGTTATAGTTGAGACCCTTACCGGACATTCCTTGAATTACTACTCGATATTTCCCCCTTGCCGGGTGTTTTGGAATTGTTTGTTTCCACTATGCTGTACTCCTTGCCATTTATTTGTTATTGTTTGGTGAGGAAGAGTGTAAAGCACGAAGGGTGATGCCGTGCCATAATACTTGATTTCATTGCATAGTGAGGAAGAGTGTAAAAGCACGAAGGGTGATGCCGTGCCATGATTTTATTGATTATAAGCACGAAGGTAAATACCGTGCCATGATGTTATTTATTATACGCACGAAGGTAAATGCCGTGCCATGATTTATTGTACATTGCATTGTGAGGAAGAGAGTAAAAGCACGAAGGGTGATGCCGTGCCATTGTTTATTTTTCCGATATTTATTTATTTCGTTGTCAATTATATTGGCTTGTTTCGCTGGATTTCTTCTATCTGTCGATGTGGTTGATTCATCCCACTTGTTCCCCTTTTATTGCTCCCGTATCCCCTACTTGCCGGTTTATCACCTGCCTTGTGTTACTTCCTATTACCTGCTGTAGAATAGGACAGGTTATCGTTAATGTCAAGTCTAACCTCGTCACTACTTCGGCCGAGGTTAGGCTTGGTACTTACTCAGTACATGGGGTCGGTTGTACTGATACTACACTGCACTTCCTTGTGTTGTGCAGACCCTGCTACCGTACCCCGTGGAGCGTTCTGAGGGAGTTACCTTCGGTCCACGTCAGAGCTTCGAGGTATACACTGGCGTTCGTGGATCCCCAGGCTTCTCTCCTGTATCGTTTCATTGTCTTTCTTATTATCTCCAAGACAACGTAGTATTTTCATTTTCAGACTTGTATTCAGTATTCCAGTAGTTAGTCCGTGAGATTGTGACACCCCGGTTTTGGGAATGTTCGTTGTAGATATCTTATCGTTTCATTTTGAGTTTTTCTAAGATATTGTAATTATTTCTCTGCTGTGAAACAATGGAAGGGATTTGGAAGACTCAGTAAAGTTTTGAGAGTTACTAATGTGGGGAGTTTTTTTTTTTTTTTTTTTTTTTTTTTACGTTATTTAAGTTTATCATGCCTTTATTTTTCGCATTCTTAAGGTTTTCGCTATTTCTATCAAGTAATGATTACAGGATTTTGTTGGGAGTTTGTTGGAAGTGATGAACCATCGTTTCGCTCAGTATTAAATGATTTTAAATCACTATGGCAAGTTATACGTTGGCTGGCCTAGCGGGTTCAACGTTGGGCACAGTCACGGCCCAAAGGGTGGGAATTTGGGTCGTGACAATTATCCAAGTATTCTACGTAAAGCTTTCTGATCAAAGGACAATTCAGTATGTGGGCATGCGATGGGATTCCTTGGGTCTTTTCTTTTCATCGGGACAATTTTATATATTTTTTCGATTATTATTTTTAAAATGATTATACAATATTATTTTTCCTTTTATATTCGCCTTGGGTTCAATTTTAATTTGTGTTGCACAAAATTCATTAAAGGGGAAAATACTACTATTAGAATTGTTTTTCTTTTTCAAGAATTTTCTTTCTTTGAATCTTTCCACCTCATTTTATTGCTTGGTTAACATATTTTCAAATTGATTTTTTAAAAATAACTAATTTATCAACACCCTTACACGGATAATTTAATTATTTTTTACATTATTAATGACGTTTAATCGGTTTTAACCAATAATTTATCTTATTTCCGCCAATTCATGTTTAAAATAGATGTACGATTACTCGTAAAATATTGAACGACTATGCGATTAATTAGTTTCCTATGCTGCAAAAATATCAAGAAGAAAGTCATTACTTTCCATTATTAATATTCCTATAAACAGTAAGGAAACTGTATGTCTCTTTGTTCATATTTCCTATTTTATCTTTTGAGGTAAATTAGATAAGTATTTACCTAATTGAGGCAGTCAGGCAGACAAAAAGTATCCGTCGATCTGTTTTCTTAATATTGGTAATTAACTTTTGCACGTGTATTTCAATATATATATAAATATCGAAAAAGGGCCAAAAATGTCCTTGAACTATTTGAAATAATTCAAAAAATCCTCTGTTTGTTTATAATACCAAAAATTTCACTGTCCGTCTATGTTTTAGACCACAAATACCCTTTAAACCGGTAGTCTTGCCATTGAAACTGACATGGCAATACAACTGGGTTAGATTTGGTTACATGGTCATCCACCTAAGCAATCCGGCATGGCAAAATTATTTTTAAAAAAAAATTATTTTTCCGGAAATTTTTATTAAAATGTAAAATCAACACTTATTCCGAAAAAAAAAAATATCGGGAAATATTATTTATTTCAGTATTTATTTTATTAAAATACAAAATCAACACTTATTCCGAAAAAAAGTAAAAAAATTCGAAAAAAATATTCTTGATTTGGGTTTGTGATTTGATTAAAAGACTCCATTATTCTTTTTTTTTTGTGAATATATGATTAGTTTGATCTAAACTTTTAAATGATGTTATAGCTTCAGAAAAAGGTATACATGTACTGTAAGTATTAATTGGTTCATCCGAAGTATCAAAATTTCGAAATTCAACTTCAAGTGAAATTTAAAATTCTCATGGTCGAACACTTATTCCGAAAAAAGTAAAAAAATTCCGGAACAATATAATAAAGCATGTTCCAAAATAATTTATTTTGTATATTATATATAATATTTTAATAAATAAATAATTTTCTTGTTATTTTTTACTTTTTCGGAATAATTGATGATTTTATTTTAATAAAAATTCTCAGAAAAATATTTTTTTCCGAAAAAATAATTTTGTCATGCTGGATTGCTTAGGTGGATGGCCATGTAAGTAAATCTAACCTAGTTGGACTGCTATGTCAGTTTTAATGGCAAGACTAACGGTTTAAGGGGCATGGCATTTGTTGTCCAAAACATAAACGACAGGAATATTTTTGGTACCAAAAATAATCGGTGTGTATTTTTGAGCTATTTCTAATAGTTCAAGTACATTTTTGGCCCTTTTTCGATATATATATTTTCTGGTAATTAACTCCTTTGTATTAATCACCAAAGCATTATTTACACAACTATAGTATAGCAACAGCTCTGCTGACTATCTCATCTCTCTCTCTCTCTCTCTCTCTCTCTATATATATATATATATATATATATATATATATATGTTGAACGCAATAAATTTAAATCATTGATTGGAACCAGTAATTTTTGTCCAGTCTTTGTATACGTAATAAAAATTTAATTACATATCAGTAAATATTTGATTATGTATTCAGCTTTTAATTTGAGATAATTGTAAGATCCCATAAACTTCAAATTCTAAATTTAAAGGTCGAATGATACTAATAATATGAAGAACTTGACAATTTATATAGGACTTAAATATTTATTTAGGCGACGGTAACAACAAACCCAATGTATTTTTACAAATGGAATCCAAGGAGGATAGTATCTACTAGGGGTGTACATGGTTAGTTCAAATTTTCTAATCACCAAATCAAACCAATTGTATCGGGTTATTAAATCTAAATACCAAATCAAACCAATAAAATTCGGATTTTTTAATATCGGGTTTTTATATCAGGTTTTTCGGATTTTTCGGGTTTTTGGTTTTTTTTTTTTCATAAAGTCTTCATAACACAAAAGGTAAAATTTGTGCTTCAAATATTTCTTTAATCCTAGTAAGGAAGAATTATATAAGGCATTTTTCAATAAAATAACATAAATATGGGATGAGTCATGATATTATACTAAAATATTCAACGATAAAGGTGATAAAATCACATAAAATAAATATTATTAATAAGCCATAATGAAAACAAACATAATTTAAAATTATGACTAATAAGTACTACTATTATTTATATGACTAACCAATAAAAGAAAAATAAGTTATACATTTTATCTAAACCATGAAAAAATTAAAAAATAGATATTCAACACTATTTTCATTCATAGTACAGTTGAATCAAATGTCTTTTATTAGTATTAGTATTGATTTGATTTTATAAACTTAAGAAATATTTATAAACTACACTACCATAAAAAAAATCCGTATTAAATATATTTAAAACTTCTATATATATATAATGGCAGGTAAGTTTGGTTTCGGTTTAATTTTTTTTTTAGTTAAAATCAAACCAAACCAAATATGATCAGATATTTTTTCTAACGCTAATTCATCAAACTAACAATAATCGGATTTATTTTTCCGATTTGACTCGAATTATCAGGTTGATAGGATTTGTCGGTTTGATTTGTACACCCTATTATCTACGCACATTCTCGGGTAGTTCACAAAAGCCACCGGCATTTATGCTCACCACTATTAAGGCAACTTTTACTAGAAATCTAATATGATATTCTGTCCCCTAATCCAATGATCATAGATTTGGATATCTCTTGAATTTTCCATCTGGTTTCATTCACAAAAAAAGCAAGAAATTAAAGTGCGAAAGGAAACAGAATAAAATTTGCAGTGCAAAAAAAAAACAGTGATCTAAATTCAATCATTTGATAGTTCAACTACCCTACAACTTTCACATGCATCACATTTCACTCCCACTTTATTTTCAATACTTTTAAAACATGACAAAATCTTCGCACTTTCAAGAAAAACAGAAAACAGCAAAAGCAAACGACTTGACACTTCCCTTCCCCACCTATTAGTTGTGTTTCTACTCTAACTTGTTGAGTGAACATCTTTTTTTTCTTTTTAATTTACACAACTTATCATGTACGTAATTACCAATATTTTATGAGTAAGTATTTTGTTATATTCGTGGACTCTCTAAAGTGTTGTCGTACCCGTCTTGAATCCTTCAAAAATAGTATCCGAGCAACAAAGGTTGGATTTCCGCAATGGTTAACAGAATTGATTATAATTCTTCTATGAATTTAGATTATATAAACTCAAAAGTGTAAAAATCTTTACACTATCAGTGTTACATTAATTTGTGGTACCAGTTAGTTACATTTTCTATTAAGTAATTATGAATTGATACTTGCCATGAAGATTTACATGCGTAATGACTATAAAAAGTGACCTAGTTGTGTAAATATATTTTACTAAAGACAAATGTAGTGTTTATCTTATGGATTTACGTGCATTTTGTCAGAGGCGAAGTCTGGATTTGAAGTTATTGGGCTCAGGATTTTAACGTTTTTATGTTAGTGGGTTCTAAAGTAAGAATTAGTACATATTCAATGAATTTCTTAAGATAAATATATGATTTGAATTAAAGCTACTGGGTTCGACCGAACCCGATTTCGAAACTCTAGCTCCGCCCCTGAATTTAGTAGATTGACTCAAGCCTTATATATGTATTAAAAAATTCACTAAAATAAATATAAATAATGGCTTTCAAACTCAGTTATTAAATCAAATGTATGTGGTAGAATTATGAACTCGAACTTATAAAATTCAAGTTCAAGTTTTGAATCCGCCTATATTTTTTACACTAGCAACTCCTTTTCTATATAAGGCATTTTTGTGACACCATTGCGTATTAAAAATGGGAAAATGGAAGATGATCTTGATTTTTCATAAGCCATTGCCCCAGTGGCGAAGGTATAATTTTTTTAATAAGGGTTTTCAAATTTGAAAGAAGTGAAAAATAATTTTCGATGAAGACGGTTCAATATGTGTTATATACCTTTAAAATATAATATTTTATCTATATATATAGTACAAATTTTCGATGAATTGAAGGGTGATTAGTTGACCACCTTTGTGACCATGTGGCTTTAGTGGTAGACGCACGTGGTGGCAAGCGGGTTCAACTGAACCCGCTTCGACAAAAACTAATACCGTGTATATGTATAAGTTACGATTAAAGCATCATAAATTTTGTATAAATATTTATTTGAACTCACTTGACAACTACTATTTTACGACTAAAGTTATGTACTTCTAACATTGAACCCGCTTGCAACAAATTCTGAGTCCGCCACCGTGGGGCTTCGCCACTGCATTGCCCATTGGGTCCCCAAAGTGATCTTAGGTCGTATTCCCAAAGTTTACACTCTATTTTCTTTCTCCTTGAGACATCACTATATAGGAATTCTCTCTCTTTCCACACACGAAAACAAGGACAAAACAAAAAACCTACTTAAACAAAAATACCTTTAAAACTTGTATAAATACCCCACACATGCAACAACTCCACTTATGCTTTACTTCCCTTTTGCTTCCCATCTATCTTTAATTTCTTTCTGTCTCATTTTCATCTCATATTCTCTGTTTCCCTCTCCTTAAACACACACACACACACACTTGCATATATTCATACAAAACACACCTACAAAAACTCTACGTGTATATATATATATATATATATATATATATATATATATTTACATAACATGGCAGAATTGGAGTTTCAGATTAAACATGGTAATAATCCTACGAGTAACGGACGTTTAAAGTTGTTTGGTTTCAACGTGACAGATGATCAAGAACAAGAAGTTGATTCTACAACAAAAACATCATCCGGGTCACCGGAATCCGGCGGTTTTCCGGCTTCCGACGGCCGGAAATACGAGTGTCAATACTGTTGTAGGGAATTTGCAAATTCACAAGCTTTAGGTGGCCATCAAAATGCACACAAAAAAGAAAGGCAACAATTGAAACGTGCCCAAATGCAAGCTAGTCGAAATGCTTACATGCGAAACCCTATTATCTCCGCCTTCGCTCCGCCATCTCACCTCCTCGCTCCGCCGGGTACCATGGTGGTTCCGGCTGCGGCAGCATCATCACCGTCGTGGGTTTACGTACCACGCGCTGCGCCACCCTTCCACGTGTCGCATGGTTATGTGTTTCCAACGTCCAATAGCGGGAGGGGTGTAGGGAACTTACAGTATACCGGCAGTGTAGCGGATTCAAGCTTGACAAGTGTTGGGCCTCAACAAGTAAAGGCCCACAGTGGTAAAATTGATGGGCCGTCATTGAGTAGGTTTTCAAGTGGAGATGCTGGGCCCAATTTTGATGATGCATTTGGTTTGGATTTACATCTAAGCCTTGCACCAGCCGCACCTTAGCTCGGCTCGGCTCGACTATAATCAGCTAGGAAGGAAGATTAATTTATTTTTATTTCCTTTTTTATTTTAAATTAATTTATCCAGAAATAGATCTTGTACATCTCAGATTATTTATTTTTTCACTCACTTAAAAAAAAATTATCCTTTCATGCATTTGCTGATGTTTATGTCTTTTTCACTTCCACTTTTTTTTCTCCTTTCTACTGTCTGCAAATTGAGGGTTCAAAGTTTGTAAATTATAGTACATTGGTTGTATATGCATGTAAATATTGATGTGGTATGTTAAAGAAGTTTAGGATATATATAGCTTTTGAAATGTGAACGCGATGTAATAAGATCTGTTTTTCTTCTTTCTTTTTTATTTCGGTTCAATATCAATATTTATCAAGAAGTTCACTGTAATAAAAAGCGGTGTCATCTTTTTAATATTTATACTCAATATTTTCATTTTGTATAAGAATATATAAATATTTAATAAAAAATTCAACGAAACGGTGTCACGTAACACCACCTTGCCGCACACTGTATCTGCCCCTGATAGTAATAACTTTAATAAGAACCTTTTAGAGAAAATCGCATGAGCTTGTCTCAAAACGAACAGTACTATCACACCATATTCAAAAGGAATAAACCTTGAAATATCCAGTTGTTTTGTTCTTCCAAACTCTTAACTACTCCTTCGATATATAGCATAGATATTCTCTTGAAGACGGAGTAAGGATTTTAAATTTATGGGTTCTGACTTTTGAGACTATAACTTCAAGCAGTGGCGGAGGCAGGATCTCCGCGAAGGGGGTTCAAAGAGAAAAAAAATGTAAAAAAATGTAGCTAGTGAGAATTGAACTTACAACCTTACAAAGATTTTGAACCCCCTTGACCACTAAGCTACACTTTTGGGTTGTGTCAAGGGGGTTCAAAACTTAATATATAGAGGTAAAAAACAGATTTTTCTCCTTATATATACAGTGTAATTTTTCGGCGAAGGGGGTTCGGGTGAACCCCTTGCGCCCTCCTAAATCCGCCCCTGACTTCAAGTGTTAATGACTGAATTCTAAATTAATATTTATATATATTTTATAAATCTAAAATATCAAATATATTATTTGAGCAAAAGTTATTGCGTTCGGCGGAACTTGTAGTTCCGCTTGTGCCTCGGCCATGTTCTCTTTGGGTGCCATATGTTTCAATATTTGATCTCCAATAACTGTTGGTTCAAATGTGGGACCAATCAATCACACATGAAGACTAGTTCCCTGGCTTTGAGATCTAGGAATTGATTGGAGGAATAAGATATTATACTATACATCCAAATAATATTATTCTTGAGTCAAAACACACATATATATATATATATAGTTGTCCTCTCATTGTCTTCCACTTCTATATGAAGACAAAATTTTAAACTTAGAAAGGTTAATTAGTAGTGGAAAGCTGTCTAAACAAGAACCTATCTACTACATAATGGGAAAAGACTATGAGATTAATTAAGGGTGTGGGAAAGAGGGGAGGGGGTTGGGAATTTGTTTGGAAAACAATAACAAGGATGTGTGGCTTCTTGCTTAATCTTTATAGAATATATATTAAGTTTCATTGATAATGTAAAGATTTTTATACTATTAATATTATATTTACTTGTACGATCAGACCTTTCTATAACATTTATTTTCTACAACAACACTTCACTATAACGATTATGTTTTCTTTGAACAATTCTTCATGTTATATTATAATATATGTTCTTTAAAATAATACTTTACTATAGCGGCCAAAAATATTAGATAAACGAAGTTGTTATATAGTGGTTTGACTATACTATAATAATTATCTTTTATTGTCAAAACTATTGTAATTTCGTCAGAATTACAACGCCGTTCAGACGGATTCTGGTCGTTGGAAATGTCAACTATCTTACTAGGTTTTTTTCGGAACCCTAGGAAAACCCGCATCCGTTACAGTGTCTGTCATTCGGGTGTGCACTCTGTGGTGAGCACTCTATGCGCACTGAGTAGACCCTCCACTGTGTAATAGCCCGCAAACTATACAAGGGATGTAAACCGCACTAGGCAAGTCATGTGCGACAGACTCAGACCCAGAAGGCATTGAGGGGGATCGATCTCCCGTCGCCCGTGTGAACAGGTTATCGGTTATATTTATCATAAGAATTATGCATGTAATTATCTTAGAATTAACCAGATTATAGAAAAAACTTTTACACTGTTAGTTTTATAGAACTTAAAGTCAATTTTTATTAGTAAGATGAAAGTTTGTGCTTATTAATTATGGATAAGCAACCAATGGTTTATGTGTTTAGCGAAGCTTACGTGTAAGCACGAAAACAAGATAATGCAACACTCAAAAAGGAAAAAAGAAGCACCAAAATTAAAGAGTGATCCTTATTAGGCTGCTGATCACAACTTTAACAAAGTTCAAGAAAAAAAGTGAAATGATTAAGTGGGAAACTATTATGCATTCTTTTCTTAGCACCTTCTTTTCGGTGCAAAAGTGAATAAGTTTGAATTTTGTTCATACTTATATTTGGAATGTCGGCGCTTTGCAATTAGCATACATAATTACGTGGAGGCGAATCCAAAATTTAAAGGTTACGAGTCTACTTTTGCATTCAATTAAAGTTATTTTTGGGAGAAAATAAAAAATAATCAGATTTATAAGTGGCCATTAAAAAATAGCCACAATTTTAAAAGTAATCAAAATTTAGCTACTTTTCATGTAAAGATAAATCTGAACGAAAATACTGTTTAAATTACAGAAAATACTCCAGCATAATATACTGGAATTCTAGTATAATATACTAAAACTCCAGTATAATATACTGGAGTTCCGGCCATAAGTATACTGGAATTCCATTCCAGCAAAGTATACAGGTCCAGTATATTATGCTGGACCGGTCTCTGTTACAGCAAAATAGTGGCTATTTTTCAATGACTTGGCAAACACTGACTATATATATATGTATATAATGGTAGTGTCAGGACTAGTTTTTTCCATCTTTTCTTTAGCTGAGGGTCTATCGGAACCAGTATCTTTGCACTTTCAAGGTAGGGTAAGGCTGCATTCATCCTAACCTTCCTAGACCCAACTTATGAGAATATACTGAATTGTTATTGTTGTTGTTATTGTTACGTCTGGACTAGTTTGTTCGATAAACACATTAGTTGCGTAGGAAACAAAACTGAGCATACTAAAATTGTGTATTGTTATCAAATTAAGTTAAATATGAAAAAACTACATGATACGGTGCAGTGGTAGTCAATATATACACTTCAATTATTATGAGGAGAAGATTTGATGTAAACTAATTTAGGGACATAATGGTTTATTAAAGGGGAAGACAATAGGATGATAGAAAGAAAATAAGAAAGGATTAAGTTTAGATTGGATGCTTTTCTTGTCTTATGATATACTTTGATATATGATATTGAGAATTAGGGTTATGTTAGTGAAAGAAGTAAAGAAAAAGGGAAGATCGAGGATTTGCAAGTATAATAAATTTAAAAATTCAGTGGCGGAGTCACATGTGACAATGAAGTTGAAATTGTTTCGCCGAAAAATTATACAAAATTTTATATAATAACAACAACAACAACAACAAACTCAGTTTGATCCTAACATGTGAGGTCTGGGGAGGGTAGTATGTACGTAAACTTTACCTCTACCTAATGTAAGTAGAGAGACTGTTTCCAATAGGCTCTCGGCTCAGAAAGGAGTAAGAAGAAGAAGAAGGAAAAAAAAAAAGCCTTAGGAAAAAAGAAAAGAAAAAATGAGAAGGATTTCTTCTCCTAGGAGCTCTTTTTTGACACATGAGTAGTACAAAGTGCAACAACTCTTGAGGTAGTTGGTGAGGCAAAACATAGAAAATCAATCCCATTCCCACAACTTTTGTTTGATGAAACAAAAAAAAAAAAAACCTACATCCTTTCATAGCTGGCTGTTTTAATTTTAAAAAATAGAAGCTCG
>ML271144.1:580-58435 GCA_005239495.1 Nicotiana undulata
CAAACACTATGTGAACCCATTAGATTACCAACCCTATCTTTGTGAAGTTTGCCCCAACCCACTCCCTCTTACTAGATTAGCACCATTATTAAACATGCATATAAGGTCTTAGCTAATATTTTTAAGAATCAATCCAGGTCAACCCTCGCTTTGTTTAAAAATCAGAAAAGTAATGGAAGAAAAAAAAGGGGTTGGGAACCCTTACCTGCTAGAATGGGGAAGAAGGAGATTACTCGAATTACCAGGCCTGAGAGACCTTGAAAATCACTTTGATGGAAGGACCACTTCCTTTCTCAAGAACTCTCCTTTCCTTCTCTCTATTTTGTTCAGAAAACTTGTTAAAATGAAAGGGGGCAGGGGTTAAATGAAACTGGGGTCGGGTATAAAAATTTAGAAAATTAAAAGACCGTGTCGAATATGCGGTCAGGAATGCGATCGCATTCCTGACATGCGGTCCGCATATTGGATCGCAGAATGGCCCCCAGGTGGGCCAAATTTTGAAAATATTCTGCCCGGGTATGCGACTTCTATGTGGTCCGCATACACGTTATACGATCGCATTATGCGTCGCATAACACCCCTTCAGTTGGGCAGCGATCTGCCTGTGTATGCGACCACTATGCGGTCCGCATACACGTTATGCGATCGCATAGTGCATCGCATAACACCCAATTTCTGGAAAATTTAAGTTCTTCCTATTCCCGAGGTACTTTTACAAAATCAAGGTCTGTTTTAAGAATTTCCTCAGAGATAACAACTCGGGGACTTATTCGGGCATTATTTTAAGCAAGAAATGTTACGGGTCTTTACAATATTTATAAGGATAAGGAAAAAGGTTACGGCGTTATATACGCATCACCACCTGATCAGTTTGTATATGTTGATGATGTTTCCCACAGTGGCCTAAACGATATGATGGGATGACCTCAGTGGCTTGATGATGTTATGTACACCTATACCTATACCCCAAACCGACAAAGGTGAACAAGTAGAGTATACTAGGGCGCTTGAGAGAACCATGCCGAAAGAACTCGACAAAATGACCTTGTAACTTCAGGAGAAGGGGTATTCTCATATCTTTTGATTAGGAAAGCGGCACATACCTGGGGGGTAGAGACTGTTTATTAAAAACACAGGAATCTACTAAGTGGTAACACGATGTATAGAGTCTGACACATGCCCGGTGTTGGAAGGTCGGAAGGAGAAGTGTTATAAGCTTTGAATGGAAGTACCGGTAAACGGCGGCAGTAACTCTAACTGTCCTAAGGTAGAGAAATTCATTGTCTCACATGACACGACATTTATATGCACGTGCATGACATTATAAATGTTTCAGAATTTACAAAATATTTAGATTTAGAGATGGATTTCTTTATTCCATGTTTCATCTATATCTTTTACGTACTATTTTTCATGCCTTACATACTCAGTACATTTTTCATATTGACGCCCTATTTCACTGGGCTTGCGTTTCATGCCCGCAGGTGCAGGTAGGCAAGTTGACGGTCCCCCCTCCTTAAGATCCTTGATCAGCGAGAGTTGGCGTGCTCCACTTGATCCGGAGCTATTTTTGATTTTGGTACGATATGTTTGTATATATATGTATGGGTATGACGTGGCTCAGTGCTGTCTTTGTACAGTTGTATTTCTATTAAAGGCATGTAGACAGTTATGTATAGTTGGATAGTATGTGGCCTTGTCAGCTTTCAGTTATGGGTATATAGTTGTCTATAGTGGTCTTGCGGACGCCGACAGATCTACCTCGTGTCTTCATACGAATGATCATCTACTACTCGAAAATCAACTCTCGCCGGAACCTAGATCTGCACAAGAAGTACAGAGTGCAGTATCAGTACAACCGACCCCATGTACTGGTAAGTGTAGAGCCTAACCTTGACGAGATAGTGACGAGGCTACGACGGGGCATTTATAATATAACTTGTGTACAATATTCAATAAAGCGGGAAGGAAATACTGAAATAAATAAACAATATCTTGCAATAAATAATTAAGTAACTCAGTTATTTTTTCAGATCTCAGCTATAACCAATTCTTACGAAAATTTTCAAGTTAAAATTTAAATAACGGCAAAAAGCATAATATGGGAACAACAAAATAAAACAGTGAGTTTTCCAGTCTTTATCATATAACCAGTCAAACATGAATATTCTCCCTTATTACTCCTTGTTGCGGCGTGCAACCCGATCTCACCTGTCCACCCTTATTGCTCCTCCCTATATATAAATCACCCTTATTTCTCTTGTTGCGGCGTGCAACCCGATCCCACATGTCAACCCTTATTACTCCTTGTTGCGGCGTGCAACCCGATCTCACCTGTCCACCCTTATTGCTCCTCCCTATATATAAATCACCCTTATTTCTCTTGTTGCGGCGTGCAACCCGATCCCACATGTCAACCCTTATTACTCCTTGTTGCGGCGTACAACCCGCTCCCACCAGACAATCATATCTCATTATTTATCATAAAGGTCTCACAAATTAGATCAAAGTCTTTCACAGTATTTATGTCTCAACAATTGTAAACAGAAAGTTGTACTATTTAGAAACTTCACTAATTATCATTACACAAAACCAACTGGAATGTATCATAAAACACTGACAACCAGCTCAACCATTAATGTACCACAATGAATCTAAGGAACAATTAATACTTCCAAATACGTGAAACAAATCTAATAAACAAGTAGTCAAAACACATAAACATTGAGGCATCAATAATCATGAAACAATTAAGTTAGGACTATAACAAATTGGAAACAAGGAATGGAACATGCTAAACAAATAATTTGGTGGCGCATAGGTACTCGTCACCTCACCTATACACCACACACATGCAATTTCACATAGCATTTAAGTTTGGGATTCCTAATCCCTCAAATCAAAGTTAGACCAAACACTTACCTCAATTTCGCAGGCCACTCACTGCTCAATTATAGCTTTTCCTTTCGAATTCACCTCCAACACACTCGTATCTAATCATAATTATTTCAATATCATTAATTAGTGCTAAAGGAACTAGCTTTAATGCAAAACTATGGTTTTCCTAAATTTTCTCAAAAAAGGTTAACAACCGACCCCGGGCCCGCTTGGTCTAAACTCGGGGTTCGGACCAAATTTCGTTTACCCATTCACCCCTAAGCCCGAATATGTAGTTAGTTTCGAAATTCGACCCCAATTCGAGGTCTAAATTCGAATTATGCAAAATTCCCTAATTCTACCAAAAACCCCAATTTCTACCATGAAAACCCTTGATTTTTGATTGAAAAGTGATGAAAAACATTGGGTAATCGAAAGCAAATAGTTTAGAATCATTTACCAACACTTTGGGGAAGAACTTGTGGGTTGAAAATGGCCTTTAGGCCTTTTGAGTTCGAAAAATAAGAGAAAAATAGATGTTGCCCGTTTTAATTCTACTTTTAAGTCGCTAGATAGGCCTTCATCGCGTTCACGATGGGCCTGTCGCGATCGCGGAGAACTATGGCCCAATGTCCTTCGCGTTCGCGAGGAATCGAACGCGTTCACGATCAGGTGATCGCGTTCGTGTAGAGAAAGTACGAGTCCCCTCCCCAAGCCCATTTACTCATCGCGTTCGCGTAAGTCAGCTCGCGTTCGCGAAGGGTACCCCACCAGTGCTTCACGTTCGCGTCCTTGACTTCGGGTTCGCGAAGAACAAAATGACCCCCAGTGCATTTACTCTTCGCGATCATGGGAGAAGCTTCGCGATCGCGAAGAAGAACGAGTTAGTGCACCAGAAGTTGTTACGACACCAGACTTTTACAAGTTAAAAACATCCTGAAGCCTACCCGAAACTCACCCGAGCCATTGGGACTCCAAACCAAACATGCACGCAAGTCTAAAAACATCATACAGACTTGCTCGTGCGATCAAATCACAACAATAACACCTAAAACTATGAATTTAACCTCAAAACTCATGATTTTATCAAGAACACTTCAAATTGACTGTGATGATCCATGAAAACCTCACATGGCACACCATAGAGATAGTGCATCCAAATCTTCAATGCATGAACAATGGCTGCCAACTATAAATCATGGACATGATAATTCTTCTCATGAACCTTCAATTGTCGAGATGCATATACAATCACCATGCCTTCCTGTATCAATACCGCTCCAAGCCCAACACGGGAGGCATCACAATATACCGTTAAAGATCCTGAACCTGATGGCAACACAAACACCAGTGTTGAAGTCAAGGCTGTCTTGAGCTTCTGAAAGCTCGCCTCACACTCGTCCGACCATTTGAATAGGTCACCTTTTTTAGTCTATTTAGTCATTCGGGTTGCTATAGATGAGAACCCCTCCACAAAATGACGATAGTAACCTGCCAAACCAAAGAAGGTCCTGATTTTCGTGGCCGAAGTGGGCCTATGCCAGTTCTTGATTGCCTCTATCTTCTTAGGATCTACCTAAATACCCTCTGCTGATACAACGTGACCCAAGAAAGCTACTGAATCCAACCAGAACTCACACTTCAAAATTTTTGCATACAACCGACTATCTCTCAAAGTCTGGAGCGCTATCCGGAGGTGTTGCTCATGCTCCTCCCGGCTGCGGGAGTATAATTAGAATATCATCAATGAACACAATTACGAAGGAATCCAGATAAGGCGTGAAAACCCGATTCATCAAGTCCATAAAGGATGTTGGGGCATAGTCAAACCAAAAGACATCACCAGAAATTCATAGTGCCCACACCTCGTCTGAAAGGCTGTCTTAGGGACATCGGATGCCTGAATCTTCAACTGAGGGTACCCCGACATCAAATCAATTTTTGAAAACACTCTGGCACCCTGAAGCTGATCAAACAAATCATCAATTCTCGGCAACGGATACTTATTCTTGGTAGTAACTTTGTTCAACTGCCTGTAATCTATACACATTCTCATCGATCCATCCTTCTTTTCACGAACAACACCGGTGCACCCCAGGGCAAGACATTAGGTCTAATGAAGCCTTTATCAAGCAAATCTTGCAGCTGTTCTTTCAATTCTTTCAATTCTGGTGGGGCCATACGGTATGGAGGAATAGAAATGGGTTGAGTGCCCGAAGCCACATCAATGCAAAAATCAATATCCTTGTTGGGTGGCATCCCCGACAGGTCTGCAGGAAATACCTCGGGAAACTCACGAACAATCGGCACTGACTTTATAGACGAAGCCTCAACATTAGAATCACGTACATGACCCAAATAAGACAAACACCCCTTCTCAACCATGTGACGAGCCTTGGCATAAGAAATAACTTTGCTGGAAGAATGACTAGGAGTCCCTTTCCACTCTAATCGAGGCAACCCCGGCAAAGCTAAAGTAACTATCTTGGCGTGACAGTCCAAGATGGCATAATAAGGCGACAACCAATCCGTGCCCAATATGACATCAAAATCAACCATGTCAAGAAGCAAAAGGTCCACACTGGTTTCAAGACCCTAAATAACGACCGCACACGAACGATACACACGATCTACAACAATAGCATCCCCCACGGGTGTGGACACATAAATAGGGATACTCAAGGAATCACGGGGCACAACCAAATACGAAGCAAAGTAAGATGACAGATAACAATAAGTAGACCCCGGATCAAACAGAACCGAAGCATCTCTATTGCAAACTGAAATGGCATATGTGATAACCGCATCGGAGGACTCCGCCTCAAGTCTGGCTAGAAATGCATACGATCGGGACTGGGCCCCACCACCCTGAACTATTTCTCTGGGAGGACCTCTGATAGGCGGACCTCCACCTTTAACGGGTTGACCTCCACCTCTAACAATCTGGCCCCTACCTCTAGTTACTTGATCCCTACCCCTAGCTAGTTGGGTAAGTGGTGCTACAGCTGGTGCCGGAACTATGGCACGAGAACCCTGGTACTGAAGCAGATTACCCGAATATCTCGGACAAGCTCTCCGAATATGACAATATTCACCACTCAAAGCATCCCTCATGATATAGAGGTTGAACCTGACGAGCTGGCTGACCACGATAATAACTCTATAGATGAGGTGCTCTGATAGGAGTTGATGGTGCACAATAGACTGGTTGAGCAGAAGGAGGCATATAAGAACCACGACCACCTGAGGTACCATGTGAAGCCTGAAGTGCTGAATAAAATGGCCTGGAAGAATGGCCTCTGCTAAAAGTAACACCGCCTCTAGATGAGGCACCGCTGAATCCACCGGGATGGCGAGGTCTCTTGTCTGACCCCTGGCCTCCCAATCCGAGAACCATCTCAACTCTCCTGGCCACATTGGCCATATCCTGAAAGGAAATCTCGCTCCATGTCTCCTTATCCATCTGCAACCTGATGGGCTGAGCAAGGCCCTCAATAAATTGCAAGACCCTCTCTCTCTCTCTCTCTCTCTCTCTCTCTCTCTCTCTCTCTCTCTCTGTGGGTAACAAAAGAATAGCATGATGAGAGAAATACACAAAGCGATTCTCATACTGGGTAACAGTCATGTTGCCTTGATGAAGACGCTCAAACTGACGACGGTTCTCCTCTCAAGAAGTGATAGGCAGAAACTTCTCCAAAAGAGGTGTGAAAACAGGTCCCAAGTCAAAGCATGTGACCCAGCTAGTCTAGTCAATAGATAATCCCTCCACTATTTCTTGGAGGAACCCGTCATCTGTAAAGCAGCAAAATCAACCACATTGGTCTCCAAAATACCTATGTTCCGAAGAACCTCATGACAGCTATCAAGATATTCTTGAGGATCCTATGAAGTGGCACCACTGAAATGAACAGGGAAAAGCTCGATGAACCTGTCCAATCTTCACAAAGCATCGAAGGACATAGCTGCCCCTTCTCCAAAGCGATGTTGTAGCAACTAGATAAACTACCCCAACTGGATTGGCTGCTGGGGTCTAAATCTGAGGAGTAATCTACTCAGGAGTGTGTGTAACAGGAGTCTGAACTCCTCCTCCAGCCTAAGATACGGCTGCTGCCACAGGGAATGCGCCAGTCTAGGCTACACTCTCCATAAGGCCCACTAGTCGGACCAAAGCATCCTGAAGTACCGGGGTAGAAATAAACCCCTTTGGGACCTGAATTGGTCCCGCTGGAACGGTCTGAGCTGGAGCCTCCTCACCAATCTGTATTTGGGGATCCGCAACTTGGGCTACTGCCTGAGCAATGAACTGAGTCCTGCCCCTGCCTCGGCCTTTGGCATGGCCTCGACCTTTGCCCCTAGTAGGAGTTGCTGCTACTAGAGGACCTGATTGTTGGTTAGCGGAAGAAGAAGCACGTGTTCTCGCCATCTGCGAGAGAATAAAAGAGTTCAATCAGTATTTGAGATAACAAGAATCGCACGATAGAGTAGAAATAAAATGAGTTTGTTCCTAACTTTATAGCCTCTAAGAGATAAGTACAGACGTCTCCGTACTGATCCCTCAGACTCTATTAAGATTGTTCGTGAATTGTGAGACTTATGCAACCTAGTGCTCTGATACCAACTTGTCACTACCCAAATTCCCAACCCTTGGGATCGTGATGGTGCCTAACATCATACTTTCTGGGAAAGCCAATGTTAGAGGGTTTCGACATTTAAAACCATCAAAACATAATACAAGGTCTAATGTCATCCAATAAATGTTATCAAAGTAGTGTATGAAATAATAAAACGAAACTCGAAACTAATACTAATATCTAGCTACCCAGGATTTGGAGTCCCAATTCACGAACTAATAAATAATACTACAAGTATTTGGCTGAAAGAAAATATATATCTGTTTTGAGTGAAATAAAACAATAACTAAATAATGTGGAGAAGACTCAAGGAATCTGCGAACGCCAGCAAATCTACCTCGTGTCTCCGTATGAATGATCAGCTACTACTCGAAAATCAACTCTGCCCGGAACCTGGATCTGTATAAGAAGTGCAGAGTGCAGTATCAGTACAACTGACCCCATGTACTAGTAAGTGCCGAGCCAAACCTCGACGAGGTAGTGACGAGGCTACGACGGGGTGTACAGTATTTAATAAAGCAGGAAGGAAATACTAAACTAAATAAACAATATCTTGCAATAAATAATTATGTAACTTAGTTATTTTTCCATATATCAGCTATAACCAATTTTTACGAAATTTCCAAGTTAAAATTTAAATAACGGTAAAAAGCAAAATATGGGAACAAACAAAATAAAACAGTGAGTTTTCCAGTCTTTATCATATAACCAGTAAAACATGAATATTCTCCCTTATTACTCCTTGTTGCGGCATGCAACTCGACCCCACCTGTACATCCTTATTGCTCCTCCCTATATATAAATCACCATTATTTCTCATGTTGCGGTGTGCAACCCGATCCCACCTGTCCACCCTTATTACTCTTTGTTACGGCGTGCAACCCGCTCCCGCCAGACAATCACATCTCATTATTTATAATAAAGCTCTCAAATTAGATCAAAGTCTTTCACAATATTTATGTCTCAACAATTGTAAACAAAAAGTTGTACTATTCAGAAACTTCACTAATTACCATTACACAGCGAAACCAACCGGAATGTATCATAAAACACTGACAACCAGCTCAACCATTAATGTACCACAATGAAGCTAAGGAAAAATTAATACTTCCAAATAGGTGAAACAATATCTAACAAACAAGTAGTCAAAACACGTAGACATGGAGGCATCAATAATCATGAAACAATTAAGTTAGGATTATAACAAATTGGAAACGGGGAAGGGAACATGCTAAATAGATAATTCGGTGGCACATAAGTACTCGTCACCTCACCTATACACCACACACATGCAATTTCACATAGCATTTAAGTTGGGGATTCCTAATCCCTCAAGTCAAAGTTAGAACAAACACTTACCTCAATTTCGCAAGTCCCTCACTGCTCAATTATAGCTTTTCCTTTCGAATTCACCTCCAACACACTCGTATCTAATCATAATTAGTTCAATATCATTAATTAGTGCTAAAGGAACTACCTTTAATGAAAAACTATTGTTTTCCTAAGTTTTCTCAAAAACGTTAACAACCGACCCCGACCCACTTGATCCAAACTCGGGGTTCGGACCAAATTCTGTTTACCCATTCACCCCCGAGCCCGAATATGTAGTTAGTTTCAAAATTCAACCCCAATTCGAGGTCTAAATTCGAATTATGCAAAGTTCCCTAATTCTACCCAAACCCCCAATTTATATCATAAAAACCCTTGATTATTTATTGAAAGCTGATGAAAAACATTGGGTAATCGAAAGAAAATAGTTTAGAATCGTTTACCAACACTTTGGGGATGAACTTGTGGGTTGAAAATCGCCTCTATGTCTTCTTAGTTCGAAAATAAGAGAAAAATAGTTGTTGCCCGTTATTTTGTTTTTAAGTCGTTGGACAGGCCTTCATCGCGTTCGCGATGGGCCTGTCGTGATCGCGGAGAACTATGGCCCAATGGCCTTCGCGTTCACGAGGAATCGAATGCGTTCGCGATGCTTTGCGGCCTGTGACCATCGCGTTCGCGACCAGGTGATCGTGTTCGCGTTCGCGTAGAGAAAGTGCTAGTCCCCTCCCCGAGGCCCATTTACTTATCGCATTCGCGTAAGTCAGCTCGCGTTCGCGAAGGGTACCCTACCAGTGCTTCGTGTTCGCGTCCTGGACTTCGCGTTCGCGAAGAACAAAATGACCCCCAGTGCATTTACTCTTCGCGATCGCGGGAGAAGCTTCGTGATCGCGAAGAAGAACAAGTCAGTGCACCAAAAGCTGTTATGACAGCAGACGTTTACAAGTTCACAATATCCCGAAGCCTACCCGAGCCCTCGGGGCTCCAAACCATTTATGCACGTAAGTCTAAAAATATCATACGGACTTGCTCGTGCGATCAAATCACAAAAATAACACCTTAAACTATGAATTTAACCTCAAAACTCATGATTTTCTCAAAAACACTTCAAATTCACTATTTTCTCAACCGAACGCCCGAATCACGTCAAATGAACTCCGATTTCCACCAAATTTCACAGATAGTACTTAAATATTATAACAAACTTGTACCGGGCTCCGGAACCAAAATACGGTCCTGATGCCAATAGTTTAAAACATTAATTCATTTCTTTATCTCCTTTAAAATCCAGCATAACAATTTTCTTCAAAAATTGATTTCTAAAGCTAGGGACCTCGGAATTCAATTCCGGGCATACGCCCAAGTCCCATATTTTACTACGGACCTCCCAGAACCGTCGGAATAGGGGTTTGGGTCAGTTTACTCAAAATGTTGACCAAAGTCAACTAAAAATCCAATTTTAACTCTCAAAATTATTATTTCTTATATTTTCACATAAAGGCTTTACGGATTCACGCCTGAACTGCGCACGCAAATTGAGGTAATTAAAATTAATCGTTTTAAGGCTAATGGTCCTAGAATGGAGTCTTAATTCATAAGATGACCCGTTGGGTCATCACACTTTTCTCATCACTTGTTTCTTTTTTTTCCTGAGAATTCAATAATAGATTTGATGTCGTCACTTATCACCATCGAACCAGTCAGTGTCCATTGCTCAGCCAGCCATTGAAGGCTTTAAATCTTTGATTTTGAATTTGATTTTTTTAAAATTATTATTTATTTTGATTGGGTATTGTTGCAAACGATCGAAAATATTCTTTGGATTTTATGCCTCAATTTTAGGGTTTTGGTGAAGATTAGAGTTGATTTTGGATGAATTTTTAGATTTAAACTTGAAAATTAAGAAGATGTATTAAAGTTGTGTTATAATTGTATTTAAATTCTATTATGTTGTAGTTATAATTTTTTTTGTTTGAATGTTTTATGAGAATTGAAAAATAGTTGTATAATATATAAATCGTTGTATGAAATTTGTATTTAAGTTATAAATACTTTCTTCTAACATAAATTTATTGATATGCATCAAAATTGCATTAAGAGAGAGTTTTGATTGAAATTTCAGAGAAGAAGAAGAATACACTACATACAAATTATATACATATATCATATACAAAGTACATACAAAAGACGTATTTGTATAAATTTGTAAGTTGTACGATGTTGTAGGTATTTTTAACTGGGTAAAAATGATGTATGAAAGTTGTAGATAAGTTATAAATAAGTTCTATACTATATAATTAGTTATATAAAATTTGTTTTTAGTTTATATGTTGTTGTAGATGTATCCAGTTTGTATCAAATTTGAATATTCTAGCATTCAACTTGTCTAATTTAGGTGTTGTCTATCTTCAGTGTCTCTATTGCTTTGGTTTGGCGCTACTTTCTTGTTCAAACTATTAAAATAACCCCAATTGCTACGTGAATGTTGTTTAGTTGTCCTATGCCTGTTTGAACAGCCTCGGTTAATCTTGTCTTTCTTTGATAAGAATCAATACGATCTTTATAAGGCTCCTCCTCCGAATGAAATTCAATGGGATCCAGAGAGACCATGTCTTCATCCATAGGATCCCAAGTACACAGATCGATCAAAAGTTTAATTCTATCTGAACTACTCATTTTCAAATGATATCCACATTGTTCACAAATATTCATTTTTGATTTCAAAAATTTCTTATAATTTAATCCATAACAATTTTCGCATTGAACCCACAAATGCCTGTATTTTTGAGTTACCTCGAGATCATTAGAACTTTCTCTTATAGTTAAATCACTGCNCTTTTTTATTTCAAAAGTTTCTTATAATTTAATCTATAACAATTTTTGCATTGAACCCACAAATGTTTGTATTTTTGAGTTACCTCGAGATCATTAGATGTTCAATGGGGGAGGGGTCATAACTTTCCCTCCCGCTTAGGTTCATAAGTCTAAATGATTTGCGGCACAAAATCTGTCGTAGATGTGAAATTTGCTAATTTCATTCTCAGATTTCTCATCACATGAATGAGACATAACTTCTTATCATAAGAATAGTGAACTAGAAATCAGATTTTGATTGGTTTGAAGATTTCGACCTTGAACTAGAAGAGGTTCGATTTTCTTTGGACATGCAGGAAAGAGAGATCGGGACGATGGAGACTTGAAGAAGTACAGTATAAATAATTTTATAGGATTTGGTTCTCAATAGATGTCATTAACCATTTGACAAGATGGATAACAATTTCTATGACAAGGAGGTGCAAGAAAAAGTAGGCAGGTACTCAAGGTTGATACGTGCACATCAACAACGCTAAGGGGTAGATATGCGAGAATCTACATCCAAGTCCCACTGAAATCACCGGTTGCAACATTTGTCACCATTGGAGACCACAAACAAGTGGTTGTTTATGAAGGGAAAAACATCCTATGTACGAGGATGTGGAAGACCGGGACACACCCTAAGAGGGTGCACACACAGGCAGAAGCCCCACCCACCCCCGGCACAAGTGCCGGAATGTTCCAATGCTAAAGCCAATAACAACGAAGAAGAGGGATAGAAAAAGGTATCCTTCCCCAGGAGAAGAAAACAAGGATACCCCACTCAGTAACGCCAACCAACAACAAATCAAGGTACGAAAGGTAAAAGCATCGTCTCAACGGACGACATCCAAGTCCAAATGTTTGACGTCCGGTAAGTTTCTCGAAACACAAACTTTCCGTTATAATTCAAAGACTAACTCTGTGTAGGACACCACCCCAACTCAGAGCACAAAGGAAAACACTCCCCTCCCAAAGAACCAGCCCACAAGGGATCGGCCCAATACAAGAACAAAAGGAAAGAGGGTCCAGAAGGGAGAGACCCAATACCCAACAAGGACAAGGGGCCTACACTCCCAAAACAAAGTTCCCAGGCGGCCCTCAAAGGGACAAAGTCAACAGGCCCAAAGGGCCCAAGTGAGAGCCTAAAAATGTTTTAGGGGGAGGCCCACATCAACCCCAAACCCACAATCACCATAGAGGACCCAACCCATTCCTCCGCCTGCATTACCGATGATGGCCCCTACCGAGCTACATCACCCTGCCAACACACTCTGTAAAAAACCCTCCGAGGATACTCAAGTACCATCACTGAAAAACCCCAAAATCTTAAGTGATTTGACAACCTCCATCAACTCAACCGGGTCCTCATTTAATTCCAAAGCCAGTGTATCAGACACAGGTTATGAAACACTAATCACGGGTGTCGATTCAATCCCATCATCAGCCATGACCCTTGATTACCCCAATAACACTCTAATTAATAGTAGCCCAAAAAAAAGGAACACCAACAAAAACCCAAAAATGGATCCGCCTATCAAACCCCCAATTGTTCTGACCTCCACCCCACCGCCACAGGACCACACGTCGGCGTCCTGGTTGGAGAATGTTATCCATGGCTAGGGACTATGCTTTAATTTTCAGCTGGGAAACCATCCGATATTGCTCATCATCGAAAATTCGGTCCATCTGACAAGAGTCATAACAGAAGCATTAAACAGGGGTTTGGCGACGTTTAGAGCCCAACTATGGCAATCAACTGTTCTACAGAGCATCTTCAACCCCCTGCAGCCAACCAACGATACACCTTAAGTTCATAACCTGATGCAACAGATATTCAACTCCATCCCATTATTCCCAGGTCCAGCAACACCAGACCCATATGCGACACCCCAGTTCACAATCCTAGAACAATGGCCCCAACAGAACCCATTGTCTTCAATGCAAAAGAAACAGCACTCCCCAGCACTGGGGAACATTTCGAAAGAGATAACCAAAGCCCTAGAAATACTGAAAACCTAGGAAACATCCAAAGAGAAGGAGCTCCATAACTCTTAAAGCCCAACGAGAAAGGACTCCCTATGGATGGAGGTAGTAAGAGTAGTGGAATTCAGCGAGACGCTGATCCTACTATGTCCTAAAACTCTTGCAAGATATGGATTGAACTTGTCCTCTCATCATAGTCAGGGAGTGATGAAACCACTTTTGACCCTAACTCCAGTTATGAGAGCCCAGACACCATTAGCGAGGAGGAAGGATATGATGCCAGCCTAGGGAAGGGACAAGGCACCAGTAGGAACTCTCCCAACAAACCCAGACCTCCTAATGAACTTCATCATATGGAATATTAGAGGGGAAACACTGCGGAATTCAGAAGACACTGCTTAGAAATGGTAAAGATGCACAAACCAGTAATGCTAGTCCTGTTGGAAACAACGATGGCAGATCACAAGAAGCTCACGGAGGAACTACAATATGACCTACATATTCAACTCCCAGCAAAGGCCACTCTATAGGAATCGTCATCATGTGGAAAGATTCCATTCTCTTGGTAGATGAATTAGAAGTTACATCATAGGGTATCCATGCAATGGTCAAGGTACTTCCCTCCAACCCCCATTGGTTCGTTTCTACAATTTATGCTAGTAACTATATAGAGGATCAGAAAAACCCTTGGGATAACCTGATTGATATCTCTAAGCACTTAAATGGTAGTTGGTTTGTGGGTGGAAATTTAATGAAGTCTTTGAAAGCAAGAGACAAATTTGGTGGAAACCACATTAACACAAACAGAAACAACTTGTTTTCGAATTGCATTAACCACTTTAGACTAGTTAACCTAGGCTATAAAGGTAGCAAGTAAACTTGGTCCAACAAGCGTTACAAAAATAGGTCCAACCTTATCCTTGAGAGAATTGATAGGTGCTTTGCTAATAACTACTAGGTAAATGAGTTCCCATATGCCTCTGTAACTCATCTAGCTAGGACCCACTCTGACCACTGCCCCCTCCTTGTCAATCTCAAGAATAGCACCCAAGAGGCTATTGCAAAGCCCTTTTAATTTGAATAGATGTGGTGCAGTCACCCAACCTTCCCAACTCTCATCGGGGATTTCTTTCCAACCTACTCACCCTTAATCCCTCCATCTCTTAGGTTCAAAACCAATGCCATCAATTGGAACAAGCTTACCTTTGGCAACATATTCCAAAAAAAGAAGAGATTACTAGTCAGGATTGCCTGGATCCAAAAATCACCCAACTACCAATTTAGTCATTTCCTCCAAAACTTAGAGAACACGCTCATCGAGGATCTTGACTCAATCCTGAAAAATGATGAAGACTTCTGGAAGTTGAAAGCTAGAATAAATAGGTTTTTTGATGGTGACGCCGACACCAGATTCTTCCGCACCTCAACCCTCAGTAGAAGAAGGATAAACAAAATCCTATCCCTCAAGGATGAGGCGGGAAATTGGTAGTACGAACCCTTGGATATCAAAGACTCCATAGTAAAAAAAAATCAAGGAGCTCTACACTTCTTCTCACTCACAATCCCCCATCTCTACTATCACACCTAGCCCCCAAAAACCATATCTATCCAATGTGCCAAAGGCCACCATTGCCCTCCCCCTAAGGGATAGTGAAATCAAAATGGCAATTTCTCTTTCAAACCCTTCAAAGCCCGAGGCCCTGATGGTCTACACCCCTTCTTTTACCAAAAGTACTGGGACATTGTGGGAAAGGATGTCATCTAATTCTGTAAAAATTGCTTCTTAACTGCAACAATGCACCCAATGATGAATGAGACCCTTCTGTGCTTAATCCCAATATGCCCCCAGGCCTCCATGATAAAAAAAACCTTAGGCCAATAGGTTTATGCAACATTGTCTACAAAATTGTAACTAAAATCCCAGTCAACAGAATTAAACCATACCTAGCCCACATTATTGGTCCAAGTCATGCAAGCTTCCTCTCCAACAGGAGAGCCTTTAATAATGCTATCATAGTCCAGGAATACATCACTCACTTTAGGAAAATGAGAGGCAAAATACCTCACATGATTCTAAAGACTGATTTGGAGAAGGCTTTTGATAGAATTTAATGGTCTTTCATTAAGGAGACCCTCCAAGTTTTCAACTTTATCACTAACACTATTAATCTCATCATGTCATGTGTTAGCTCATCCTCTATTTCTATCCTAGTTAATGGGGCCCAAACCAACCCATTCAACCCTACTAGAGGCATTAGGCAGGGTGACCCCCTATTCCCTTACCTATTCATTATATGTATGGAAAGACTCTCCAGGGCTATTGAGAAGAATGTCCAAAATAAGGAGTGGTGTCCAATTAGCATAAGCATATATGGTCCTAAAATCTCTCACTTGTTCTTTGCTGATGATCTAACCCTTTTTGCTACAGCTGACCGGAGAAATTGCACCACAATCATCAACACTCTTAACTCTTTCAATTAGGCATCAGGACAAAAAATCAATCTTGCCAAATCAAGAGTCTTATTCTCTGCCAACTACCAACCCCACCAAATGGAGTCCAACTCCAGCAGTCATTCCATTCAGACCACAACCACCTTTGGGAAATACCTGGGGTTCCCCTTCTTCCACAAAAGGCATGTAAACAGTGATTTCCAATTCATCATAGACAGCATGCACATCAAAATGGCTGGTTGGAAAAGAAACATACTAAACATGACTGGGAGGACTACCCTATCAAAAGTCTCTCTAATCAGTATCCCTAACTATGTCATGCAATACATCAAGCTCCCCTCAAAAACTTCTAAGGAGATTGATAGAATTCAAAGGAACTTCATCTGGGGCACCACACCAAACAAAAAGAAGATGCATCGTGTGGCCTAAGACACCATCACAAAGCCTAAGTCCCAGGGATGCCTAGGAATCCAAAAGGCAGAATTAAAAAACAAAGCCATCCACTGACTAGCCTGGAGGCTCTATCGTAACACATCCTCCATCTGGGCAAAAACCCTTATTGCAAAGCACTACAACTAGAGACACTCACCAAAAAAGCAAAATCTGCCACTTGGCAATGCATTCTTAAAGGGTGGGAAACATGTTCACAAGCCAAGAGATGGGTAGTCCACACAGGGAACAAAGTGAGCTTCATCAATGACCCCTGGATCCCAAACCACCCATCCATTAGGGCTAGTGGATCTGTCAACCACAGTCGCTACAATCTACAACAATGGGACCTGAGATACCTCTTGCATCTCCCTAAACGTTCCTACAAAAATCAGAAACATGCTCCTAAACACATTCATCCCGCCCAATCCCATAAGGAGGATATGATGATCTGGGGAAACACTACCAATAGCCTCTTCAACACCAAGTGTCACGACCCGAAATCCCTACCGTCGGGACCATGATGATGCCTAACATTACACTTTATAGGCAAGCCAACATTAGAGATTTATTAGCCAATTCCTTTACATTTCAGTTATTAACAACAAGTAAGTTATATCAAGTCAAAATGAATGCGAATATATATATATATAAACAGCTTCAAATATATACTTCTACTACCCAGAATTCAGAGCCACAATTCACGAACATTCTAAAATTTACTACAAGTATAGGTCTGAAAGGAATACAACTATTTTCGAAATAAAGAAACAGTAAAGTATGATGTACAGAAGGGGATGCCAGGGCCTGCGGACCCCAGCAGGTCTACCTTGAGTCTCATAGCAGGTGAATCCAACAACCAACCTCTCGATCAACTTGGACCAGCTCCAAAATTTGCACAGGAAGTGCAGAGTGCACTATAAGTAAAACTGACCCCATGTACTGGTAAGTTCTGGGCCTAACCTCGACGAAGGAGTGACGAGACTACGCCGGGTCACTCACAACATAGCATGCGTTCAGTCTAAATAATAAAGACAGAAAAAGGAAGACAGAATAGAAATAAGGAGTAACTGGTAGGAAATAACTACAGTGCTCAGGAATAATTCAACAGCGATCAGGTATTACAAAAAACTTAAGTGCAAATAAGAATATCATACAACTAACACAGTGCAGGGAAAGCATAAACACATAAGTTGTTGCAGCGCGCAACCCGATCCCACCGTACATATCATATTCCTCCCTTATTTCCTCATAATAGCATTAACACCAGAATATAAATAAAAGTGTTACGGTGTGCAACCTGATCGCACCATATCACAATAATCACAACCACAGTTCACCCTTATTCCACCAAACAATCCACCCTTATTACACATGTTGCGTCGTGCAACCCGATCCCACCATACAATATCAATTCACCCTTATTCCTTCTCAATATATCACTCTTATTTCACATGTTGCGGCGCGCAACCCGATCCCACCATATCAATATCAATTATTCAATATGTACAGAAATTTCACAATTCAAGTCACAGACCCTTCACAATACTTAAACTTCAAATCGAAACAAATGGAAGCTTGTACACTATGAGAATTCACACAAGTAATACTACTCAGCGAGACCAATTCCGAATATATCACAAAAGTACTGATAGACCAGTTTAAACAAATAATAGGAGATAATAAAGTTACGGAACAACTAATACTATTAACAGAGAGAAACGATGCCTAACAAGTAGCAATTAGGCATGGGAATACAAGTAGAGCATGTAATGAGACAATATGAGAAGAACGGGAAAGAAACGGGCAAACAGATAAATTGGCGACGTATAAGTACTCGTCACCTCACATATACGTCGCTCACATAAATTTCATATAGAAAATAAATCGAGGGTTCCTAATCCCTCAAGTCAAGGTTAGACATAACACTTACCTCGCTTCACATGCCACTCAATGCTCAATTACCGCTTTTCCTCTAGAATCCACCTCCAAACAACTCGTATCTAGACACAATTAACTCAATAACATCAAATATTTCCAAAGGAATCAATTACAATGCATAAATTTTGATTTCCCAAACTTTCCCCCCAAAAGTCAAAAATCCCACTTGGTCAAAACTCAAGGTTCGGACCAAACCCCATTCACCCCCGAGCCCGATTGTCGCGCCCCTTTTTCTCGCGAAATCGAGTTTCTACATGTGACAACTCTTTTGAATGAAGGGTATTAAAAGAGAGAGTCGTCACCTAACGGATTAAGATGTGTTAGGGCACCTATTTGCTAATGACTCGGGTTTACTAGTTTGCGTCACCAAAGATCGGGTAAGGTCTCAAATTACCTTGAGGAGAAGGTTTTAGACACTACTCGAGGTCCACAACGGTGGGTCCCCGCCGAACTCGAATTATATGAATTAGTCTAAGAGACAAGAAACACTTGGACAAATAAAAGAATTACTTTAAACAGAAATGGGGGGTCTTGAGTTTTTTAGCCTAAAGGATCACCCTGTGCAACATAAATAATACTCCGTAACTCCCTCAAGACGGGGTGTTACTCATATTATTCAGCGAGCACATGCTATCATCTCCTGCTACCCGATTACTATCTTTAAGTTGTTTACTAAAGAGCTCTATTTAATTCTAAGTTGTACCCTATGCGTGCACTACTCGTCCCATGCCTATGGTCCAGAAGGCATTTGGACCTCTATTTCAGGGGTGGTTCTAGACCTTAACTTAGGTTTCTCAAAAGGAAAAATACTAAGCGACTTACAAAGACAATTTATGACTTTCAAATATAAGCAAGTATGGGCTCAAGTTAGCCTCCACATTTAGACATCAAATGCACGCCAAACTGGTTAACATTGACAGATTTTAATTTATTACAGAATCCTATAGGCAGGATCTCTATGTGATACTGAAGGAATGATCAGACATTTATGCACTTAAAGCCAGTTTCTTAATATAATCACCAGAACCTATATAAATTTTCCTACTGATTTTAGCATAATAAGATTAAACCTACTAGCATGATGTCTAGGCGTTTCACGCGATAATAAATAGTGGCAATCACAGAAATCTATCCAGAATTACTTGTTTTAATCATATAGGCATGTTTTCTAATGAGGGTAATAGCATCGTGTTTGGAAACTCATGAACAAACGAGCAGAAATGATAATCAAACATATTCAGAGTTATAAACATGCTTTCTATAATTAGTCCGATTTTTTTTAGATCCTATAGACATGGTTTCAATAAATTGTGAACAGAACAATATGTAAACAAGATTTTTGCACATATATTGAATCACTCCATTTCCTATAAGCATGGTCTCTAACAAGCAAAAATAGAACATAATTGAACCAAGCATTGAACCTATAGGCAGGGTTGCCAATATATGATGACTGAACATGATAGAATACCTATAGACATGATTTCTAACATACCACATATAATAACACAACATCGAACCTATAGGCAGGAATTCTACCCAACTTTGTTGCAAGTGTAAGATAAGAACCCTTTCCCAATTTCACTAACACCCCAGAATTATTATTACAATTAATTATTACAGACCCAAAATTGAATGTAGTAAATTACAGAATATATAGCTATAGGGAGCCCACAACAGGCCCAAATACACCTGGACAGGTCAGGCCTTCAACTCACAGCAACTCCAAAATCTCATGTTAATAGGTACAAAATAACCAGTTGTTGAGAGATTCACCGATTGAACATATATCAAGGCTGAGCATACAGAACCCAAGACCCTAGTGTGTCAGAGTTACCAAGGGCTTCAAGAACCCAGGGAAGTGCTCATACTAGGGAGGTTGATTAGAAACAATTCAGGAAAAAGACTAGGGACCAGATCCTAGTGTGTCAGAGTTCACAAGGGTCTCACATGAACCCTGAGCAGTGCTCACACTAGGGAGGTCAAAGGACAGAACCTAAATAGCCTTGGCTTTCAGCCGACTAAGAATAAGAATTCAGAAGGACCATATAGTAGAAGAATAGAATAAAGTCAAGGGATCTCACTGAAGGATAGAATCCATATTGATCATATACAAACAAATACAGACATGCTTGAACTTAGGCAGACTTAATCAATTTTTAGGAAATAAATTCAGTCGCATGCTAACAAGACAAGTTATAAGACGGATTTGTAGTGATAACAGAGGATCCAGATTAGGCTAAGTGCAGAAACTAGTGTCATAAGAAGAAATCAATTAGCAACAGATCATAACATGTTAAGAACTAATTAGGGCAATTACTAGAGGTGTCACAATATGATGAAAACAAGATCAAACATGCCACATTATAGTATATTCAACAAACATACTTGTAATTCTATTAATGCATACATCTATACATAGTTAACTAGTCCATAGAAGGAGATATGAGAACATATTCAAAGAGCAGGATAATAACATAATTAAACTTCAAGAGATAGCTATCAGTGGCATACAATTAAGCAGAAACAAACTAATCAACTCATAATAGGTTCAAACATGTCTCAAAGTACAAGTGTAATAGCAATTAGGATAGCATAGTCTAATTGAAGTAACATGTAAATGAAATAGCAGATAATCAGAATGAAATGGCAAAAGGCATGATAACTCACCAGTTAAGATGAAGAAAGGAATTCAACGGTATGGTAAATATCACCAAACAAAAGCAAGAACTTGGAAATTTCTGGCCTTGGCTTTCAGCCGACCAGGAATCAGAATACAGGACAAGATTGTTTTAGAGTGAAAAGCATATAGTCTTCACTTTTGTAGTGTTCTTTCGAACCGTTTCAAAGGGGAGTGGGGATGGGTTTAAATAGTGTAGAAACTAAACACATAAACATGAAAAATAATTAATTCAAACACTAAAAGGCAAGCATTTAAATCAGTAAGGAAGAAAAATTTGAAACCCTAATTTTTAGGTAAAATGTGCAAAATCGGTAGAAAATAAATGCAAAGAATCCCATACTGTATAACATGAACATAGACATGAGTATTATTCACAAAATCACATAATCAAACCAGATATAGTTCAATAAAATATAAAAAAAGCCTGAAACCATAATTTAGGGCAAGTAAAAAAATAATAGGCAGAAACATATAGATTCATACATAATAAGGCGAACATAGATGAGATAATGCTTAAAATCAAATGCTTGAACCAATTTTGGTTCGAATAGAAGAAGATATGTAAACCCTAACCTTAGGGTTGAGTATGAATCAGCAAGATACGAACGAATCGGACTCACACGGTGCAAGATAACGTGTTTGGACTTAATATCGTCCAGATTCAAGAGATGAAGATCGATTAGGACAGGTAAACCCTTTAGGGGAGCAAAAAGCCGTAGGTCCCAGGTTCGATCCCAAATGGCTGCAGCTGCGGAGGGGTGAACGCTGGGCCAAGGTGGAACAATACCTTAGGTGGTCGGGCCCTGGAGGGGACGTCACAAGAAAAGGCGCCTGTTATTTAGCATTACACGTTAGACATTAGCCCATTACAGCATTACCCATATACATACCTAATACTAATAAATCTATATCTCCAATAGTATCATGCCCATTAAACATTAGCCCGTAGATTCAATACAAATTATTAAGTCCAATATGGGATTCTCTACCAAATCAAATATAATATAGGGTTTTTCTTTTCTCTCACGTCTCACCCACACAACCACACCATACGTGCGTTTGTAAACAATGAAGAGTCGAGGCCGAAGTTGTCTAAAGATTGAATTTTGAGGTCACTTTTCCCAGTTAATCTTTTAATTTATAATATATAATTTGAATCAGTGTGATGTATTGCATATTCGAGACCTTTTTTCTTGAAGAGGCATTATATAGAGTCGAGAAGATATCAATAACTAAAGCATCTTTTGATTACCATCTTTCTACTTCATTTAAATAATTATTTTTATGTCGAGTGTTTTCTATAAGATCAATAGGCTTAAAAGCCAGAACCGAAAATCCAAAAAATCCAATCCGATTAATCTGAAACCCAACTTAAATAATCTGATCTAATTTGAAATTATTTGGATTGGATTTGGATTGTAATTTCTTCAATACGAAAACCAAAAATCCAAACCGCAATTTCATATTCAATCCGAACTGTCCAAATGCCCACCCCTATGTATACTTGTAAATCAGATGATGCATATGCACTATTTTGAAAGTGTGTGTGTGTATGTGTGTATATATATATAATTTTAAATCCCAATTTCACAAAAATCCCTAATTCTACCCAAACCCCCAGTTTACACCATGAAAATCGTAAATTTTAGGTTGAAAATTCATGAAATGTGATGGGTAATTGAAAGAAAGCGGGTTAGGATCACCAATGTTTTTGGGAAGAAATGGTCTTGGAAAAATCACCTCTAAGGTTTTAGGTTTTGAAAATTTGGGAAATGAAACAAAATCCCGTCCAAAAATCATTTTGATCAGTTGCAGGTGTCGCATTTGCGACCTGGGGTTCGCAAATGTGAGCCCCGCAAATGCGAAGGTCTCCTCATTCCTACTATCTTCACAAATGCGAAGAAAACCTTGCAAATGCGAGCCTGACCCTTTCGCAAATGCGACCATGTGATCACAAATGTGATCACTGCCTTCCCCCTTCCCAGTTCACAAATGCGAAAAACTTGTTCGCAAATGTGAAAACTATAAGGCCAGCTATTCTTCGCATATGCGAGAAATAGCTCGCAAATGCGGAACCTGTAGGGGTCGCAATTGCGATGCCTGATCTTGCAAATGCGAGACCAGAGGCCAGAACCAGATATTGCAACACCAACTATGTTCTAAGTCCAATTTTCACTCTGTAGCCTATCCGAAACTCACTGAGCCCTCTGGGCTCCAAACCAAACACACACACACATGTCTAAAAACATCATACGAACTTGCTCGCGCGATCAAATTGCCAAAATAACACCTAGAACTAGGAATTGAAAACCAAATCAAATGAAATTTTCAAGAAAACTTTGAAATTCCTATTTCCACAACTGGACATCCGAATCACGTCAAATCTTCTCCGTTTTTCATCAAATTGAAAATTTTCACAGACAAGTCATAAATATGGTATTGGACCTTTACCGGGTTCTAGAACGAAAATATGGACCGTTACCCAAAAAGTCAAACTTTGTTCAAACACTTCAATTTCATTAAGCTTTCAACATTCAAAATTTGACATAGTCCGATATCTCGGGCTAGGGGCTAGGGACTTCCGATTTTGATTCTGGGCATTTTTCCAAGTCCCACATCACGATACGGACCCATCGAGACTGTTAGAACACGAATTCGGGTTCGTTTACCAAAAATGTTGACCGAAGTCAACTTAGATTAGGTTTTAAGCAAAATTTCTTATTATCAGTTTTTTAACATAAAAGCTTTCGAGAAGACGCCCTGACTGCACACCCAAATCGAGGAAGGCTAAAACATGACTTTTAAAGGTTTCAGATCACAGAATTGGGTTTAAATCATAAGATGACCTATCGGGTCATCACATTCTTCACCTTTAAAATAATCGTTCGTCGTCGAACGAACATAGAAAAGTACCTGAGATGGTGAATAGGTGGGGATATCTACTCCGCATGTCCGACTCGGACTCCCAAGTAACTGCCTTGACGGGCTGACCTCACCACTGTACCCCGGACTGAAGGATAACTCTTCGACCTCAACTAACGAACCTGTTGGTCTAGAATAGTCACCGACTCCTCCTCGTAAGTCAAATCCTTGTCCAACTGGACAGAGGTGAAATCTAACACGTGGGACGGATCACCGTGATACTTCCACAGCATGGACACATGGAATACCAGATGAACTGTTGATAACCTCGAAGGCAACGCAAGCTTGTAAGCCACCTCTCCCACTCTCTCGAGAATCTCAAAAGGTCCGATATACCTAGGGCTCAGCTTACCTTTCTTTCCAAACCTCATGACACCCTTCATGGGTGATAGCCGAAGCAACACCCTCTCCTCGGCCATGAATGCAACATCTCAAACTTTACGGTCGGCATAACTCTTCTGCCTGTACTGAGCTGTTCGAAATTGGTCCTGAATAATCTTGACCTTATCAAAGGCATCCTGTACTAGATCTTTACCCAACAACCGAGCCTCCCTAGGCTCAAACCACCCAACTGCGACCGGCACCGCCTACCGTATAATGCATCATAGGGAGCCATCTGAATGCTCGACTAGTAGTTGTTGTTGTAGGCGAACTCTACAAGGGGAAAAAACGAATCCCACGATCCTCCGAAGTCTATGACACATGCGCGGAGCATATCCTCTAAGATCTGAATAGTGCGCTCGGACTGTCCGTCTATCTGAGGATGGAAACCTGTGCTCAACTCAACTAGCTTACCCAACTCACGCTGTACTACCCTCCAGAAGTGCGAGGTGAACATCGTACCTCGATCAGAAATGATAGACACGGGCACACCATGAAGATAGACGATCTCCCAATGTAAATCTCTGCCAACCGCTCTGAAGAATAGGTAATTGCCACATGAAAGAAGTGCGTGGAATTAGTTAGCCTCTCCACAAAAACCCAAACGGCATCGAACTTCCTCTGAGTCCGTGGGAGTCCAACAACGAAATCTGTAGTGATACGCTCCCACTTCCACTCAGGAATCTCTATCTGCTGAAGCAAACCACCGAGTCTCTGATGCTCATACTTCACTTCCTGACAATTCAGGCACCGAGCTACATAAGAAACTATATCCTTCTTCATCCCCCTCCACCAATAATGCTTCCGCAAGTCCTGATACATCTTGGTGGCGCCCCGGATGAATAGAACACCGGGAACTATGGGCCTCCTCAAGAATCAACTCACGAAGTCATCCACATTAGGCACACAAACACGACCCTGCATCCCCAGACTCCGTCCTCTCCAACAGTAACATGCTTGGCACCACCATGCCGCACTGTGTCCCTAAGGACCAACAAATGAGGGTCGTCATATTGCCGATCTCTGATACGCTCAAAACAAAGAAGACAGAGCGACTGTGCAAGCTAGAACACGGCTAGGCTCTGAAATATCCAACCTCACAAATTGGTTGGCCAAAGTCTGAACATCTGATGCTAGCGGCCTCTCACCGATTGGACTGACCGCAAGGCTGCCCATACTCGCTGCCTTCCTACTCAATGCGTCGGCCACCACATTGGCCTTCCCGGGGATGGTACAAGATAGTGATATCATAGTCTTTTAATAGCTCCAACCACCTCCTCTGCCTCAAATTGAGATCCTTTTGCTTGAACAAATACTGAAGGCTCCGATGATCCGTGCAAACCTCACACGACACGCCATAAAGGTAGTGCCTCCAAATCTTCAGCGCATGAATAATGGCTGCCAACTCTAGATCATGGACAGGGTAATTCTTCTCATGAACCTTCAACTACCGCGACGCATATGCAATCACCCTGCCCTCCTACATCAATACTGCACCGAGCCCAACACGGGAAACATCACAACATACCGTGTAAGATCCTGAACCAGTGGAAACACCAATACCGGCGCGTAGTCAAAGCTGTCTTGAGCTTCTAAAAGATCGCCTCACACTTGTCCGACCATCTAAATGGGGCACCCTTCTGGGTCAACCTGGTCAACGGGGCTGCTATAGATGAAAACCCCTAAACAAATCGACGGTAATAACCCGCCAAACCCAAGAAGCTCTTGATCTCCGTAGCTGAAGTGGGTCTAAGAAAGTTCTGAACTGCCTCAATCTTCTAAGGATCTACCTGAATACCCTCTGCTGATACGACGTGCCCCAAGAAAGCGACTGAATCCAACCAAAACTCGCACTTCGAAAACTTGGCATATAACGGGATATCTCTCAGAGTCTGAAGCAACTCCCTAAGATGATGCTCATTCTCCCCTCGACTGCGAGAGTATATCAAGATGTCGTCAATAAACACAATCATAAAGGAGTCAATATAAGGCTTAAACACTGGGTTCATCAAATCCATGAATGTTGCTGGGGCATTTGTCAACCCAAAAGACATCAATAGAAACTCATAATGCCCGTCCCGAGTCTGGAAAGCTGTCTTAGGGACATTGTATTCGAAATGCAAAGAACCTATCGCAAATTCGAAGGTCTCCCCATTCCCGCTATCTTCGCAAATGCGAGCCTGACCCTTTCGCAAATGCGACCATGTGATCGCAAATACGACAACTGCCTTCCCTCTTCCCAGTTCGCAAATGCGAAGAACTTGTTAGCAAATGCAAAAACTATAAAGCCAGTTATTCTTCGCAAATACGAGAAATAGCTCGCAAATGTGGAGCCTGCAGGGGTCACAATTGCGAATCCTGATCTCGCAAATGCGAGATTAGAGGCCTGCACCAGATATTGCAACACCAGCTATGATCCCAGTCCAGTTTTCACTCTGTAGCCTATCCAAAACTCACTCGAGCCCTCGGGGCTCCAAATCAAACACACACAAGTCTAAAAACATCATACGAACTTGCTCGCGCAATCAAATCGCCAAAATAACACCTAGTATTATGAATTGAACACCAAATCGAATTAAATTTTAAAGAAAACTTTGAAAATTCCTATTTCCACAACCGGACGTTGGAATCACGTCAAATCAACTCTGTTTTTCATCAAATTAAAAAATTTCACAGACAGGTCATAAATATGGTATTGGACCATATACCGGGTTCCGAAACCAAAATACGGACCCTTTACCCAAAAAGTCAAACTTTGGTCAAACACTTCAATTTCATTAAGCTTTTAACTTTCAAATTTCCACATAGTCCGATGTCTCGGGTTAGGGACTTCCGATTTTGATTTCGGGCATACGCCTAAGTCTTAAATCACGATACGGACCCACTGGAACCGTCAGAACATGAATCCGGGTCCGTTTACCAAAAATATTGACCGAAGTCAACTCAAATGAGGGTTTTGAGGCAAAACTTCTTATTTGTATCAGTTTTTAACATAAAAGCTTTCCACAAGACGCACAGACTACGCATGCAAATCGAGGAAGGATAAAACATGACTTATAAAGGTTTCAGATCACATAATTAGGTTAAATCATAATATGACCTATCAGGTCATCACACCAAGTCAACCTACTCTCTTCTTGCCAACTTTGCCTCATCGGAGGGAACAACACACATGCAATAACTACTCGTGGATCAAGTAACTAAGAGCACCAGATAAGATCAAATCCTTCATATGGCTCCTCTATCATGAAAGGCTCTCCAATGGGGCCTTCCTCCACCATAATGGGGTACATTTGAACCTAATGTGTTATTTATATAACTAGGCCATTGAGACCTCTGCCCACATATTCTTTGAGAGCCCCAACACAAAATCATTTTGGGAAATTTTTACCTCAAAGAGTACCTTTGAAGCTCAAACTCAGAATATCTCCTTCAATAGCCGGGACTGGCCTACCACGTAGGCCACTCTCAAAAGAAAGCCTTTCAATCACTTGAGAATATCTCTTCCCCTTTAGCTTTTGTCAGATCTGGAACACTATGAATAATAACCTCTTCAACAAAAAGTAAGACATGGTCCCTACAAATGTTGCCTTACCAAAAGCGACTGAGTATATCACTATCTCAGTTGATAAATCAGCCACAAAATAGAAAGCTATCTGGGTCAAATGGATCCCCCACCAAGAGACCACTATAAGCTTAACACTGATGGGACTGTTGTTGGGAATCCGGGCAAGGGAGACGTGGGAAGAGTTTTCAGAAACGCAAGCGGAAAGTGGGTACTGGGCTTCATGGGTAACATGCAACACACAACTAATACACAAGCATAACTTTTTGCTTTGCTAAGAGGATTGCAGATTGCTGAAGAAAAAGGGTTAACACCACTAGAAATCAACACAGAATCTACTAAGGTAATAAGAATGCTTAACAACGGAAACCATGTAGTTGACTCAGTTACTTTTGAATGCAAGTCAATCATCCTAAGGATATGAGACATAGTGGTGAAGCACAACTGCACGGAGACGAACAAAGTAGCTGATTTGTAGGCAAGTGAGGGTGATTTTTTTGATAGACTTTATGTAACAACAGTTCCTCCGGTGTTTGCTAATCATGCTTTTTGGGCATATATCACAGAAACTTTCTTCTCAAGACAAATTTTGGATTTTAATATTATTACTTTCGGTCCTAGTGCGGGGAACACTCATACCCTCTGATAAACTATGCTACTGTTATATCCTAACATGTAAGTTTTAATATATTTTAAAATAGCCTAGTTAACCCAAAAAAAAAAAACTTGGAGGAAGGACCATGCGTCAACAAAACCCCTAATAAATCGAATAAAGATAATGGCTTGTGGAAAGATGCGGCAAAAAATAGGAAAAGTGGGGAAGAGAGAAAAAAGAAAAAGTATGTAACTCAATCCCTTAATTTAACGCAATAATAATGTATTGTATATAAATTATAAGCCATGCTTGTTTAGTGAGTTGACATGCAAAATAAAATAATTTTGGTAAATAATTTCCAAATATTGTATAGATAGGAAAAATCCTTTTAAACTAGAGGTGGCTAACGGGCCGGGTTAACCCATCACCGGACCGGCCCAGACTGGTTCAAACCGAGACCGGACCGACCCGGTTCATAGGGGGCCGAGTGGGGCTAGGTTAAGGGGTTAGGGGGGTTGAAACGATTTTTTTTTTAAAACGGGTAACCGGACCGGTCCAACCCGGTTCATATGAACAGTGCTTGAACCCGTTTAACCGGCCCGGCCCGGACCGGTTCAACGGTCAAATTTTTTTTTTTTTTTTTTTAATTTTTAAAATACTTATAACCCGGCCCGACCCGACCCCTTAAACTCCTACCCGTACGGGTTACTTTTTACCTGGATAAACCCGAATACGTTAACAATTAACCGTAACCGACCCGCTACCCTAACCCGGTTCAAAAAAAAAAAGGCAACCCGGCCCGACCCACCCGTTAGCCACCTCTATTTTAAACAATACATGCCGAACTCATCCAAAATTATGGGGCTTTGCTCACGCTTCAGTAAACTTCAACTTTAGTATTTCTTATCTCCGATTTTCTGTCTTATCGGTCTGTCGTTCTACGATAGTCTCAGATTTCAGCTGTTGGAGCGGTTTCGTCCTTGGGTCAGTTGGTTCTGGTGCAAGTGGAAGTTGAGTACGGTTCTTGTGCTTTTGGTCTCCCCTCGGCTGGGATTTGGAGGGATCTGTCGGCAGAGCTCCACGATTTCTGCAGTCTGATGCCATCATAAACCCAAACCCTTTTGCTCAATTTTAGTGGCATCAACTAGCAAAATGCCTAGCACTTCTGAGGATGATCTAGAAGAGGAGGTATTTTTCCTGCGGCTGGTACATTTGTTTTTTAGCATTATCATTGTTAACAGCACTATAATATTTAGTCGAAGAAATCATGATGTCAGGCACAACATCAGAGAGCTACATAGTATCAAGATATTGTTAGATCGACAATAATGTTGCAAGGCCTGTTCACTTTTCTTAAACTACTTTACTGTTACAAACTAAATCATCTATTCAACCAAAAGCTTACACTCAATTGAAATACAAACTCAAATAAAATAAGCACCAAATAAATGCAACTTAGAACATGTAGATTACATGGTAGGTCGAGATTTCTGAACTTCAAATTAGGCGTTTCTACGATTTCAGAAATTTTCATGAGAGCTTCTCTCGTGGTCGTAATGTTGTTGAAGTTTTGTCTATGTAAAGCTCACTTTTATATCCTTCTCAAATATAATAATTCTGGTTGTCCTTGTGGTTGTAGCGGCATGCAACCTACAATAACACTATCAGTATTTAAGCATTATGGTACTATTCAATTCCCAAATGTGTTTGAAGACAGATTACAAACGAACATGTAAGACTAATATGAGAAACACACTATAAAAAATATTGTATTTCAAAACACTGCCCTACAAATCACGACAATTCTCGATCATAGCCATGATACTCCTCCAGGACTCACGGCGGTAATCTCATTTCATACTCATGTCATTACAAATTTGTAGTGGTTGTGTTGTATGCTCCAAAAACCAGAGAGGTTTGAGCTTCCTTGAGGTTATCACCTTCTTTGCAAGTCTCTCCCTCTTTCCTTATACATGCTGAACAAAGTTTAAGAAAGTTGGACCAAAGAGATTATCAATCAACAAAATAAAATCAACAAAAAGTTGAAAAAGAGGTCAATGAGAGACTGTGAATCTGTTTTAAAGGCTATTATGCTTATACATAATAATTTTGGATCCAATGGTCGGTGCACTATTTTTAGTCTGTAAAATATTCTACAGTTTCTTCTATTTGCTCTACTTTAGCTTCCACAATATCTTAAATGTGATAAAACATTCCAGAAACAAAAGAGATACAAACTCAAGTCCCTTAAATCAGAATAAAGGATGTCAACAAGAACATCAAATATGCAAATAAAATATCCTTTATGTGCAAGGAGAAAATGAAGAACGAGAAGTCATTAAAGACATCTTTTGTGTTAGCCAAATAAACAAACACATACCTTTTTCAAGTCAGCTAATATCAAAGAACTTCCACTTATTCATGTGACCGAAGCTCGTCGTTAGCAGGCAGAAGCCCTTCACTTCAAAACAATCAATCAGGACTCACGCCATCTTCGCTTCTTCTGATTATTGAAAGTGAACGTTAAAGCTTTGAAGCTAATCTTTAAGCATTCCTTTCAAGTTTCCTGTAAAGTCAGCTAATCAAATATAATTGTTATTCCCAAATGCTCCAAAAAAGTATCTGACAACTGTCCTAGGCCATAAGGCACTAAATCTCTCCATATAAAATACAAAGAGAATGACACCTTTTTGCAAGAAAGAGAAGTCTCATATATTTCTAACATCCATCTAAAATTCTATCGTGGATGTTAACTTATCTTTTCATCAATCATCTTAATATATGATACCTACTCAAATAGGTTAGCAGACACATTTCATCTAAACAATACTACTCATAAAGTGATATGTACAAGTATTATTTGTTCAAAAGAATGAAAAGTTCTTCCAACTATTAGCAATAACTACTGCACCCAATCTTTCTTGCAGCTTAGTTGAACATTAAGCATACCTTGCTATAGAAAATTACAAAGGTTACGTTATCTTTGCCATAAAAAGAAGCCGTTTCCCTTCTGTTCTTATTTTAGAAATTAAATAAGTTAAAGCTTGATGCAAAGCTCAGTACATAGAAATTAGTTATTCCACTCTTGAGATATCAATCAAGAAACAGGAACATTGTTCTCTGATTCTCCAGCTTTTAAACTCCAATAGCAGAGCATGAAGACAGACAGAGACAACTATAACTTTTGACCAGATTTTAGCTTAGTACAAAGTGATCCTTACATGTGCAGAGAGCATATGACAGCGTACAGAGAAATTACTCTCCCACATAAGTACTCCAAAAACAACTGATATTAGATCCCATCTTGCACGCAATTTAATTGGGTAATGGAAATTATAAAAGAACAAGACAAAAGGGTAAGAGCTACCGGCGCAATTCAAGAACTGACTTCAAAACTAAGGTGTTAAAGAGCCGTCAAGGCGTCAAAAAACCACCATTGTTTTTTTTCGTCCTTTTGATAGGTAAAAACAATCACACAGTTAAGAAACCCTCATCCATGCAAATCATTACGATATATGAGAAAAAACACATAAAAGAGTGAAAATTTTCATCAAATGCGAAGAGTATAAAATAAGTGGCAAAGACAGAGTGTGACATTCATCGAGAGAGCAACTCCACCAGAAATATTGAGAATGAAATGTTATTGAAATAAATTGATGAAGCATCCTGCAAGCAAGGGACGAAATATCAGAAGGCAAATTCAGGGTTTCGACTAATCCCTTGTTATTCTATTCCAAGGCAATTAAGAAAGCAATTTTGTAGATTCAATGTCAAAATCAAATAACATCAGTGTTGTATGAAAACTGTTTTCAGCTTCGTATGAACATACAAAGTTAATAATCGCTCAGAAATTCAACTATCCACCGAAAGGAAAATTCAGACTCAGATGGAAAAAACACTTTTAAATAGACCCGAAAGAGGAAAAAAAGAAAAGAAAAATCACCTGGCATCCAAATAGCATAACCCAGGCAAGTTACCTAAACGAAGAAAAAAATGAAGTTGAGACAGTAATCAAAAGTGTCAGTAGATATCGTACCTTATGGGGTTAGCGGAGAAGCAACAAATATCGTTTATGGAATTGAAAGAGGAAGAAGGAAAATCTCCAAAGCAGTATTAATCTTAAGGTTCAATACTACAGAGCAAGCGAACACGGGATGGGGGAAGAGGAGAGAAGCGATGTCCGTTCGATGTCCAGTCAAATGACTAACTCAAAATGTGCTTCTCTATGCTACATGGCTGTTCTGTGGGAGAATTGATAAATGAACCTTGGGCCTAACTCAACCCCAAAAGCTAGATTATGAGATGATGATTGTCCAAGATCATATAAGGAGACCAAGGACCTCAAATCCCTCCGATGTGGGACAACTCTCCCTCAAGCCAAGGACTGCAAACTGGAAGGTGGACGACATAAAAGGGGCCCAACATCGGTAATAATAATTGGGATGGGCCTGACTCTGATACCATGATAAATGGACCTTGGGCCTAACTCAACCCCAAAAGCTAGCTTATGAGGTGAGAATTGCCTAAGATCATATAAGGAGACCAAGGACCTCAAATCCCTCCGATGTGGGACAACTCAACGAGAATGATAGACGGGTGTACTTTAGTAGATGAAAAGTCTGATATGCCCCTAATTTTGAATTTATTGACAGGAAAGCAGACATGTTGAAACTTAAGCTCTTTTTTTTTTTTGAGAAGGTAACAGGTTGTATGTATTAAACATAAAACAGTACACGGGTTTTACTGAAACCATATATACAAGCGAGCAAAAGAGGGTAAACCAGTCTACATTTCTAACATAAACCTATTGTGAATATATATATAACGAGTCTACATTTTTACCGGTCTACTTAAGCTCTTCTATATAATATTTATATAAATTATTGTTCTTCTTTATTTCTCTCACCCAAATGGTCAATTCATTTCAATTTCACGTCCGTTTTCTTCGTAATTTGAAGCTATCAAAGAGAAGCGGATGAAATCAATAGTTTGGTATTCGTATTATGTAGCTAAATATCACCTTCTGAATCACGTAAAAATTGTTTTATGCTCTAACAGTTAAAGAGCAACATTATGAAACATTACTGTCTAAGAACTCGCAAATTGATATAAGAGGGAAGAAATTAAGTGAGTAATTTTTTCTTTCTTCCTATTTAGACTTTCGGATTTGGTCTTTGTTCAAGGCACATGAATTATAACTGACTTGGTGGATGGTGGTTCTCATATTTCTTATTGTTGTTTCATATGCAGTTTGAACATTTTGATGATTTTACCCTTGCTTCTTCTTGGGAAAGGTAATTTTTTTCAACCATAGCAACTCACTGCATTTTCTTATGGTATCCTCAACTTATGTGCAGCGTTTTAGTATCATAGGAGCCGAAGAAACTAAAGTTACTAATATTCTATATCACAGGTTCATTTCTGAGATAGAGGCAGTATGCAGGAAATGGTTGGCTGATGGCATGAAGAATCTGTTGGTATGAATGTTTTGTTTATTCACCTCTTCTTTACCGGGAGAAAACCTTATGATTTCATTAATGATTTAACCTTATTGAACGACATGCATGCCCAATTGGAATGATCATTTTACACAAACAACAAACAAAAACAACTACCCAGTAAAGTCCCACAAAGTGGGGTCTGGGGAGGGTAATCTGTACGCAGGCCTTACCCCCACCCCGAAAGGGCAGAGAGGCTGTTTCCAATGGACCCTCGGCTCAGGAGGACGGAAATAAACACAAAAAGACAATTCATTAGTAACTCCAATAGAAAACATGAAAGTAGTAGCATAAACATAAAAACCATCAGATAAATGACATACAATACCATTAGCCAATATCTAAGGGAAGAGAGCGCTCAACATAGACCGCAAGCCCTCTAAGATCAATCCTATCCAAACCCGCCCCACCCCGGGACTGAAGAATGAAAAGATCTACTACCCCCTATCCTACAACCCTGATGCTAGACCTCCAGACCTTCCTATCAAGAGCCATGTCCTCAGAATTCTGCAGTCTCGCCATGTTCTGCCTAATCACCTCTCCCCAATACTTCTTCGGCCGCCCTCTACCTCTCCTCGTACCCACCACCGCCAACCGCTCACACCTCATCACCGGGGCATCAAGGCTCCTTCGCACGTGCCCGAACCATCTGAGCCTCGCTTCCCGCATCTTATCGTCCACCGGCGCCACACCCACCTTCTCCCGAATATCTTCATTCCTAATCCTATCTATCATAGTGTGCCCGCACATCCACCTAAGCATTCTCATCTCTACTGAATATGGGAGTTCTTAACCGACCAACACTCTGCCCCATACAACATGGCCGGTCTAACCACAGCCCTATAAAACTTACCTTTAAGTTTCGGTGGCACTTTCTTGTCACACAAGACTCCAGATGCAAGCCTCCATTTCGTCCAGCCCGCCCCTATACGGCTGGTGACGTCCTCGTCGATCTCCCCGTTCCCCTGAATCACTGGCCCGAGGTACTTAAAGCTATCTTTCTTGGGGATGACCTGAGATTCAAGCCTCACGTCCCCACCTACCTCACTCGCTTCAGTGCTAAACTTGCACTCCAGATACTCAGTCTTAGACCTGCTCAATTTGAAACCCTTAGACTCGAGGGTTTGTCTCCAGACCTCCAGCCTCTCGTTACCCGAGGTACTTAAAGCTATCTTTCTTGGGAATGATCATTTTACACATTGGCTAAAAATTTATCATTTTGACTGTGTATTTGACTGACTACTGACTTTCATTTCGTACATTTGACGGAAAGAGATCAAGATTTGGTTGAAAATACAATATCTTAGTTTGCTATTACCAGTAGTAGAAGTTCTCCCTCTCTCCATCTTTCAAGAGAGTGTGATGGCTGTAGTTGAATGTTGATGCCATATTCATTAGCGTGGTCCCCAAATAAACCTGATAAGGGACTGGTTTTGATTTTCCATTTGAAAGATTGAGTAATAGGTCGAATAATAGCTGTGGCGGATATCTAAGTAAAAACAAAAGATTTGCTTACTAAAGTCTTCTATTTTGTTTAGGTCGTTCCACAAAGATTTGCTACTAGCATGTCTTTTGGAAAGACTACTTAAAAAGAATTTGAACTTCAGCCTCAACTTCTACCTATAAAGAAGTGCTAGGTGTGATCATTCATCATTGTTGAAGTGCGAAACCTAAGTGAATGTCAACAAGGACGAAAGCACTTGCCGTTACTTTTTGAAGGAGTAATGGCTCCCTAAAAATCATCTGCTTTTAGTTTTGTCCTATATACTGATAAGATGCTGGAATAGTTTATTAGATGTTTCAGGTTTATCATCTCTAATGTTTGTAATATTTATGATTTTTTCGGGAAACTAATATATAGTCACTAGCTATTCCACTTATCAAAAATAAATTATTAGCCAACATGGTATGTGGTTTTGTGCGGGATAATTTGCTATTTATATCTCTTAATAGATTCTGTGACAATGGATTTATTTCTGCCAACAAGTGGTTCCTTTAGAGGAAAAAAACAAGTAGTTCCTTGACGGTTTATTTCTCTGAGTGGAATCTTTTGGTCGAAGTATGAGGGAAAAGATTCTCTATTGCTTGTCTTGATTCCTTGCTTCTGTTTTTTTGCAAATTATGTAATGGTAGAAAATGGACGCTATCTGCTTGAATATCTCTGAGGACCTATATAAGGTCAAAGCTGACCTGAAGTATGAGATGAAAAGCTATTGCATGGAATACTATTTTGGAACACTTAATGATGGTACGTAAATAAGTCTACTTTGAAATTAAAACTGAAAATATGTTTCTTTTTTTTTCCTCTGGACTGCCTAACAAATATCCAAAAATTTAGTTGTGCCAGGAAAAGGAAATGACTGGAGTTGTGTACTGCATGATCTGCAGCTGTTTTTTGGGGTGAATGAGTTCCTGGTATCTCTATCACTTATAAAAAAAAAAAAGTTCCTGGTATCTCTATCTCTTCCCCTACACGTGGCACAAAGAGGATGAGACATCTGTTGTATGTTTAGCAACTTGATTTGGGTTATTATGTTTAACTTTCTTTTCCAATATTCAATGCATATCTCTAGGTGATTGCTCCTCAAAGTGCCAGTGGCGTGGTTCTTGATGGACCAGAGGCCAGCAAACTTCTAAGTGCAGTTGCTATTGCCTTGTCCAACTGTTCCAGGTATGGTTGTCAGTTGCAAACTTCTTATTGTATCAACCTGTAGGATCTATACCTTTTAGTAATTGAATCGAAGTACTAGTCTTCTTCAAAATCACTCAAAGGATTAATCTGTCTTTATCAAAATCAAAGTGAGATTTTGATGGTGAACTAACATGCGTTGTCAAGGTTTCTCTTCATAATTTAAGTGCAATACAATAGAAGCTAGCTAACCTTTGCTCAATTTTAAGCAAAAGCTTGTTAGAAATAAATGGGCCCTAAATGAGAGAGAAGTTGACAGAGTATCCATTTTGCTCAATTTTAAGCAAAATCTTGTTAGAAATAAATGGGCCCTAAATGAAAGAGAAGTTGACTGTATCCATTATTGAGAGAACAAATGTGAAGTATATAAAGTTGGTTATTCAGAATCATAGAAGTTGAGAAATTGAGAAAGATGTGAAGAGAATGGCTACATATTTTATTTTCATACATCCAGGGCTTTGGTCTATTGGTAGAGCGCAACGCGTGATGTGTGGATTAGGTGCACATCATGGTTTGAAATGTGCCACAGACAAAATCCTGTGATGAAGGGTAGATGGGTGAGCCCATTATCTATTGAGTTTCGAAGCATGTGCCAGCTTGCCCTTGGGGATTTCTCGGTTGTTCCAAAAAAAAAAAATCTTTCATCCTCCGGCAAGCAGCATGGCACACTAGCCCTAATGTTACAAGAGTCCTTGAATTTCTTTAGACTTCCTTCTGCAAAAAGCCAATATAACTGAAAGGAGAAAAGTCGGCATATTTTGGAAGCTCTGTAAATTGCAAGGATAGGTTTTTTGTTTCTTTTATTTTGCTCTTCTTCTATACATATGATTTTGGCACTGTTTTTATGCATTGATATATAAAACTTGTTACCGTTCTCAAAAAAGAAAAATAAAAGTCGGCATAATATCTTTATCACTTGAAACTTTCACTATGAAATATGTAGCATTCACTCGTTGGCAAGAGAAGAGTCCTGCCACTTCTATAAAAAAATGAACTTTTGCAAATATGTAGGAGTTAGCTACAGCCTGTAATTGAAAATCTGCAGAGATAACAAATACGACCACTGAAAATAACCACCTTTGAAGCTAAGGTATAAATCTCTACCATATTAAGCTGATCTCTGTCGAATTTCTAATGTGCTGCTCTAAAGTAGAGATCATACTTGTATTTGGCTTCTTCAGCAGATGGTGATGCTCATCTCTATGTATATTACGTTTCTTTCCTTTCTGTAATAAATAATATAGTACACTTTGGATCTTTCGCACCCTTTGCTCCCTGCAGTTTGTGGCCAGCATTCGTTCCAGTGCATGATCCTTCTCGTAAAGCTTACATTGGTATTCAGAATATGGGAACCCTTTTCACCAGGCGATTTGAGGCTGACCGTATAGGTAGCCAAGTGCCGGTGAAGCTTATGCATTTGGAGGGATTGTATGAGCTATTTGTTTCTAAATTTGTAAGTTCTCCATTCAGATTGAATATTCTCAAGCAGTTTTATAGCTTATGATGACTTTGTGGTCTTGCAGATCTTGATGACTTGCCCTATTGCCAAAGCTGGAATACTATAAAACTCCATGCATGATGTTTGTTAGCTCCTTTTGAAATGTTACCATTGCTTTGTCTAGACCTTTGTGCTTTATTCTTGTTGTCACACAGTGTTTGACACTTTGGATCATGAAAGCAACATGCCTAGTTCCTGCTTTAATACATGTCACTGGCTATTGACATTTTGGATTATGTGAGAGCAGCATATTTAATTTACGTCAAGAATTTTTTAAACCCATTTTGCCACCTTGAAAAGGAAAAACAAATCTTTGCACGCTCTCTACAAGGTTTCCGCCTAGAGTTTTTCCAAAAGGGTAATTATATGTTTTATTTTTTATTTTTTATTTTAATAAGGGTAGTGTCTGAGTTAGCTTGCCCGTACCTCGATTAATCCACGAGGTATCCGCTAACTCCCACTAGAACATGTACGGGGTAACTAGGTTTACTAATGTCTAGAAAAATGGAAAGAAATCACTCAACGGTTTTTGCCTTCGCTAAGATTTGAACCTTGGTCTCCCATGGTTCATTTTAGCTGCATTGACTACTAGGTGACAACCTTGGGGGCAACATGAGGTTTTATATGTTTTAATACTGCATCTGCTCTTGTTTTCAATGGGCTGCATTGCGATTTGAGGGTTTAATTAGCTTCAGCTTATGTCCTGAGATGTTCATCTTAAATTACTTGCACAAGGCCTTCTCCACTGAGGACTTATCTACGCATCGTTTCGAAGTGAGTTTCAAGATGAAGCTGACCTATTGTACACTTCCCTACGATGAGGATGATGATGTACAAGAACCTGAGGCAGGGAGTACAGAATCTGGTGGGAGTCCCAAAAGCAATCATCACAATAAATCACATTGGGATGATGATTGTCCTTGGAGTGAATGGTACTTGTTAGAGGACCCAGTAAGAGGTAATTATATCGATGAGGATGCTAATAGTTGTATGAGTTTTATTTCCTAGCGCCGGATCTGGTGGCAATGGAACGAGTGACATGAAACCATGTTTACCTGATTGATCTCAGGTCCTGTTTTAATTTCTCATATTTGGGTGTAAGGGTCTTTGGTCATAATTCCTAAATTGGGACTATGGAAGCGCATTGAAGTGACAAAATGAAAATGCATAGGTTGTTAACCTTTCTAATTGTAGAAAGCCTTTAAAGCAATACTATCATCATCTTTTGGAACCTTGACATGGAAGTATGGAACGAATCTATTACACTATAAATGGGAACACTTTGTTTTAAGGAGTATTATTTTTTTCTAATTCATTCTTCTCTATCCAATTACTTTTTGTCATATATATCCTTTTGCTATTATTTCTTTATTATGTGGTTATGATGCAGGGTTTGAGTTGATTGCGGTGTGGTCTGAGAAAGCATTTGAAAGTTCACTTGATATGGCTGAGTTGGAAAATGCTTCACCTCTTGAAGCTGATGACTGGTTGATATCTCCATGTTTGTCTGAGACTCTGTAAGAGAATACTCTTAAGTGAATTATATTGGTAGTTTGTCATTTAGGATTTAGCATGTCTTGTTTGCCTCTTAAGATATGTTTTGTTAAGATTGTTGTTTGTTTAGGTGCATGCGATAATAGAAGATGTCACCTAGAACATAGATTACTTCGGTTCATGGCACGTCAAGAGTTCGAGTATGCTATCTAACCTAAAATGTCACTAGGGGCAGCTTCTGTAGGCACACTTTGAAAATCTCATACAAAATAATTTCTTTTTAAGATAGAGAATATTTGAAAGGCTTAGCAGATACTTATAAAATCTTAGGGAAAATTTTCTTACATAAAATGGATTTAGAAAAGGGAAGAAGCTACTAATGGTATAACAAAATGATAATTATTTGTATAGCTAATTTTATCATTCCAAATAGGCTACTGGATCATTACTATCATGTCCAAAATGCGGATCACGATTTGCTTTAGCTAGGCGTTTGAAATAAAGACTTAAGTATCATTGAAACACAAATGACATTGTCAAAGTTGTTGATTAGCATGATTCAAGGAGACTTGATTAGGAGTGTTGAGTAGCATGGTTTCAGGAGATTTGATTATATTTAGGAGATATGATTTTATTCTGATTTGATTTGATTTGATAGCTGGATTGATTGTATAGATTTATTTATTTTCTTAATTAGCATTAAGAGCTTTGTATAAATTCCCTTGCTCATGGGATGTAAACATACACATAAGCCTTTTCTTCTTCTCAAAATCTACATGGTATCAGAGCCATTGCTGCCTTTTTGAGGTGAGTTATCTCCCTCGGAGCACTTAGGTTCCGTCGCCTCCTAGCCAAACTTGACTCCGCTAATGTTGCTACTTCCAATCATGTGCAATCAGATACTGCCTTTGCTGCTCACCTTAATTCTTGGATTGTCGATTCTGGTGCAAATAGACACATGACAAGCTCTTCTAAAGGCATTCAAAACTATTCTCTGTGTCCCAAAGGAGAAAATGTTAAAATAGCTAATGGTACTTTAACACCTATCTCTGAAACAAGTTCTGTTATTTGTACTCCTTATATCAAACTATCATCTGTGCTCCATGTACCTGAGTTCCCGTCAATCTTTTATCTGTTAGTGCCGTCACCAAAGCTCTAAACTGTAAAATTGAGCTTTTTCCCGATCATTGCACTTTTCAGGATCTTTAAACAGGGAAAATGATTGGCAGTGGTAGATTGTGTGATGACTTGTATATATTAGATGGGATTCAAAACTCTGGTCAATCTTTTTCTTTTTTGGGGAAAGTAAGGATGTCAACCAAGAAATGATATAACGACATAGACGGTTAGGACACCATCGTTCTTTGTTTTGAAGAAGTTATATCCCGGTTTGTTTTCAAGGACTCGATTTGAATCTTTGTTCTGTGATGCGTGTGAATATGCCAAGCATACTAGAAACTCTGATCCTATGAGTGATAATAGAAGCACAACTCCGTTTATGACTATTCATTCTGATGTGTGGGGTCCTACCCAAACTTTTTCTTTGTCTGGTAGTCGATGTGTATTAAATTGAACATATATACATATGTGGCATTATGAATATTTTTTTAATTGAACATACTCCTAAAATTTTGAATTCGTATATTTTTCTAATATAGGATTCAAGCCGTGAAATCAGCTATTGATATCAGGGTAGTCTGCTAACATTATACCTATTGTAGTGCCGCTCGTCCATAAATCTTACGTTAATAGGGTATATTTCGTGTACCGAATTATTTTATATATATATATATATATATATATTATTTTATTTTATTTTATTTTATAGCATAAGTGTTGTTATCATTTTGTTTTGAGCTTCATATTTGTAAAGAAATAAAGTTTTGGTTGTCTCCAAAAGTTGCTCCCAAGTAGGGTCAAATATGTAGTCATTTCATTTACAAATCCCTTTTATTACTCTATTCTGCCTTTTGCTTTTTGTAGCTTCTATTAATATCAGTTTGCACCTATCCAAAACTAAAGGATAAGAACAAAATTATCTCAATGAAGAGAAGAAACTCCAGTTATTACTATGCCTAACCACTATTAGTCGATCCTAGGTTTATACACTATATAAAAGATAATTTTATATTTGTAGCAAAATTATATCAATGAGTTCGAACCCCGATGGTTTGTTACTTTCATTGATTGCTGCACTAGGATGACTTGGGTATATTTGTTAAAAGCCAAAAGTGAAGTTTTCTCTTGTTTTAAGTCATTTCATAAGAGGATTTGTACTAAGTTTGATGCCAGAAGTATCTTGAGAACTAACAATGGCAACGAATACACTAGTGCTGCCACTAAAAGGGGATAGTCCATCAAAATAGTTGTCCTTACACTAGTGCACAAAATGGGTCGCTAAAAGAAAAAAATATGCATCTGTTAGAAGTAGCAAGATCTCTTATGTTCACCAAAACCTTATTGGGAAATGCTATTCTAGCGGCTGCTTATCTTATCAACGAAATGTCACTGAAACCCCTGAATTTTCAAAGTCCTTTGGAAACTTTAAACGGTAAGAATGAATATGCTGTTACTCCAAAAGTGTTTGGGTGTGTTTGCTTTGTCCACACTAGAAATTTTGGGAAACTTGAGCCTAGAGTTATAAAGTGTGTCTTCATTGGGTATTCTCCGACAGAGAAAGGTTACAAATGTTATTTGTTGGCATGGATGTTACCTTTCGAGAATCTGAGCCTTATTTCAGTATTACCTCATCACCTATTTAGGGGGAGAGCAGTAAGGAGGAAGAGGTGATTCTACCTAGTTCCATTACTGGACCTCTTGATGACGTTGTCAGAGGGGAAAGTGAAATTGAAGAAAGAATTCAAGGAAAGACTATTGGGCGTTTGGATAGGCCTGATTTGAAAACTTACTCAAGGAAATATAGAGTTGAAGAAGCCATCATGCAATCTACCGAAGTTTAACCTTCTTCTATGAGTGAGTTATCTATATTTCCTAACGAGTTAGATGAACCTATTGCTCACAGAAAAGGAGTCAGATCTTGCACCATCAAACACCCTTTATCTAATTTTGTCTCCCTCCTATAGAGCCTTTGCCTTGTCTATTTCTTCTGTGTCTATTCCCTAGAATTGGAGGGAAGCTTTTGCAGATCCTAAATGGAAGCAAGCTAAGATTGAAGAAGTGAAGGCCTTGTCAAAAAATGAGACTTTGGAACTTGTCACTTCACCACGAGACAAGAAGTTGGTTGGCTGCAAATGGGTCTTAACTGTGAAACACAAAGTTGATGGCTCAGTTGAAAGATTCAAAGCAAGATTAGTGGCTAAGGGATTCACTTAGACTTATGGAGTGGATTATAGACATTTTCCCCTATTGCTAAGATGAACACTGTTAGAATTCTTTTTTCTTGTGCAACTAATCTTGATTGGGACTTGCAACAGTTTGATGTGAAGAATGTACTTTTTCACGGAGACTTAGAAGAAGAGGTGTATATGGAGATTCCTTCTCGATTTGATACTGCACAGAGTCAAGGAAAGGTATGCAGATTGAAGAAAGCCTTATACTGACCGAAGCAATCCCAGAGCTTGGTTTGACGGTTTCAACAAAGCAATGATCTCCTTCAGTTACCAACAAAGCAATGCTGATCACACCCTCTTCATAAGACATCAAACGGGTAAACTCACACCTCTTATAGTTTATGTTGATGACATAGTAATGACATGAGGTGACAAAGATGAGATGTCCCGATTGAAGAAGTTGTTGGCGCATGAATTTGAGATCAAAGATCTAGGAAGATTGCAGTACTTCTTGGGAATTGAGGTTGCTAGATCCAAAAGAGGAATCTTTATTTCTCAAAGGAAGTATATTCTGGATCTCTTGAAAGAAACCGGTATGACAGGTTGCAGACGCGCAGAATCGCCCATTGAAAGCAATCACAAGTTACAAAGCGGAGTTGGTGAATCAGTTGATAAAGAGAGATATCAGAGGCTGGTTGGAAGACTCATTTATCTCTCCCACACTAGACCAGACATAGCCTATCTAGTTAGCATGGTGAGTCAGTTCATGCATGATCCCCGTGATCCTAATATGCAAGCTGTCTTTCACATTTTGCGGTATCTGAAGTCTGTTCCAGGAAATGTCTACTTTTCTCCAAACATGATCACCTCCAAATAGAAGCCTTTACTGATGCGGATTGGGCTGGATTTCTAGTTGACCGAAGATCAACATTCGGTTACTGTACGCTTATAGGAGGAAACTTGGTTACTTGAAGAAGCAAGAAGCAAAGTGTAGTTGCTAGATCAAGTACAGAGGCAACATATATAACTATGGGCCAGGGTGTTTGCGAAATGTTGTGGCTACAAAAACTACTACAGGAATTGAGACTGTTTGAAAAAGGAAAACTTTCCTTGTACTATGACAATAAGGCCGTCATCAGTATAGCTCATAATCCAGTCCAGCATGACCGAACAAAACAGGTGGAAATTGATGGACACTTCATCAAAGAAAAAGTTACAACTGGTGCCTTGAGTTTGTTTCATGTGCCATCGGAAAAACAGCTAGCTGATGTATTCACCAAAGGTCTCAACAAGTGAACTTTCCATACTTTGAGTTGCAAGTTGGGCATGTGCGACATCTTTGCACCAACTTGAGGGGGACTGTTGATTAGCATGATTCAAGGAGACTTGATTTAGAAGTGTTGATTAGCATGATTTCAGGAGATTTGATTATATTTAAGAGATATGATTTTATTCTGATTTGATTTGATAGCTGGATTGATTTTATAGATTTATTTTATTTCCTTAATTAGCATTAGGAGCTTCGTATAAATTCCCTTGCTCATGGGATGTAAACACACACAGAAATACAAGACGCCTTTTCTTCTTCTCAAAATCTACAGCAACAAGAAGACCTAATATCCACCTTAATTCAAAATTTGATTGCTGGCTGCGCAACTTCCCGGGACTCTCTTTGCTGATCTTTATCCAAAAATCTCTCATTCACATAGTAAAGGCTAAAGAAACAATGCATTCTGTGATTTCTGTCTTTCATGCCGATTCATTTTATTAATGAAGAATATTTACTTAAGAGATCTACAAAGATGCATGTTCCCAGACGGTGCAACTATAATTTTGTCAGTGAGGCAGATTAGTTCTTAGAGTAGGTGTCTGAGGAACATCATCTTTTGTAGTATTTGTTGATTTGTAATTCTACATCTGATAGCGGCTGGACTTAACAATTTAATGATTTTGATTGGTGTTTGAAATATAACTAGAGGAAAATAGTGCTGTTAAAAGATGTAAAAAGTTCCTGGCCCATTTACTTTCTTTTCACTTTGGGGAGTACGGGGTGAGAGAAGGGTTATCAGGTAGCTGAGGTTGAATCGTGTACAATGAGCAAACTTACACTTCTGCCTAAAACAGGGAAGGATCATTTTTTTTGCGCGTCACTTAATTTTTTTAAAATTACAAGTGGCAGGGTTTAGAAATCCTGTTCTTAAAATTCTCTTTTAGTCTAATGATTGCCTTACCTCTGAACTTTGCTCACCCAATTTGGAGTCTTATTTCGTAAATATTTGGTATTTTCAGCACTGAGGATTCTGATGGAAAGAGGATTGGATTTGCATCACAGTTGCGGCTTCTTGTTGATGCTCTGGAAATGTCAATGGTAGCAAAGTTTATAGAAGATTTTGTTTCAGGTTCTAAAAGTGTTCATGAAGCATCTGTACTTCAGCTTTCAGATTAATCTAGCTTCAATGTCAGATCTTAATGCATGTGAAGTAAATCTTGACACATTTGTTCTTCATTTTGCTTCTGTCATTTGAGCATTCAGGACCTGAGACTTTGAAGTCTAGTGCAGTCATACCTCCTCCAACTGTCCTTGATCGTGTGCTCAAAGATCTTTTTCATGAGGGTATGTGACTAGTTATCCATTTTTTCAAGTGGTTGTTTTTGACTTTTTTATCATTTCCCTCTTTAGTTAGATAAATGTGCCGCTATGCAGTTATGGCATATCAACTGCTGCTTCCTGGGGTCTCAACATGCATTATCCCCACCTCTGGCTCTACATTAGTTTTATACCCATCTCTGGCTTTGTTACTTTTGCTTAATTTTGTGATACACGATTATAAATGTAAGCTCAAACACAGAAGAATCAATAGTGAAGCCAAAAGTTAGTGAGTCAAAAGTTAGTTACTGGGAGGGAAAGTTAGTTACAATTAGTTGTGGTAGTTAGCATAACAGAATTCTGTTAGAAGGGAATCTAGCTTTACCATTTTGAATACATGTAATCAGTACATATAAGAGTTGTAAGCTACATTTTCATATCATCACTGAATACATAAACTTCTTCGTAAATTCTCTCTTCTCTTCTTCATCATCTCCCTTCTTCTTCTTCTGCGAAATCATTTTCTCTACTGCTTTCTCGAGAAAATCCTGAGGCAGTGCTGCGATCCTCGAATTCAATTTGGATTCCTGCAATCGTGTAACGTTGGTATCAGAGCCCTCGATCCTTGGAATCATGGCAAAAGGCACGCGATCCACTAACAATTCGACTAAAGAGACACCTGACCTACGTGAATTGATGCAGAAATTGATAGCTGATGTATGGGCTTTATCTGGTGAAGTTTTGGCCTTGAAGCAGTTGGATCAAGTGGTCCTTGAATTGAAGGAACATATGACAAACTAGAAGGAACACAAGAAGGATAAAGCTCCATTAACAGATGAAGGTGAACCTTCTGAAGCAAGATCTCATCGAGAGAGAAGTCCTACGAGCTGCAATCATCACAATTCTAACTTATCTAGGTGGTCTAGGATGGAGTTTATACGATTTAATGGTGAAGATCTGAGATCGTGGTTGTTCAAAATCGAACAATTCTTCTCTATGGAAAAGGTAGATGCAGAAGAAAAGGTTGAAGTAGCTGCATTACAGTTGGAAGGAGAAGCTATACAATGGCACCTCTCTTTCATGAGGTATAGGCAGTACCTACAACCTGCCACTTGGAATGAATATGTGATAGCATTAGTTGAAAGGTTTGGAGCTGATTTCGATAATCCAATGGAAGAAATCAAAAAGATTAAACAAACTGGAAAATATAATTGTATTTTCCAGATTAAACAAACTGGAAAATACAATTAGTCTTTGAAAGAAATCTGAATAGGGTGACACTATCTCAAGAAAATACAATTAGTTGTTTTCTTGGGGGTCTGAAGCATGAGTTGAACATTGCTGTTAAGCTGACTAATCCAACAACCCTATCTCAAGTGTACAGAACTGCAAGGATGCAAGAAGCCTACTTAGCTGCAACTAAACAATCTGCTTACACAACCAATTCTTCAACCAAGAGATATGCGGCACAAGGAAGTAGTGGAGCCTCTATTACCAACTCCTAATTATGGTAGTTCTACTTATACTAAGGGGTTTACTAAAAGAGCACTAAGCATAGATGAGATGAATGAAAAAAGGGCAAGAGGATTGTGTTATTTCTGTAATGAGAAATATGTACCAGGCCATAGGTGTAACAGTTCAAAACAGATATATCTATTAGAACTAAAAGATTTAGAGGAAGTGTCCCATACAGAGGAAGAACATGTAATTCAAGAGGGAGGGATGGATCAACTAGAGTCATCTCAATGTATGGAACAGATGGAAATTTCTATCCATGCGTGAATGGTTCACTAGGGTACATGACCTTAGAAGTTACTGGTTATCATGCAAAAAGGCTCTAAGTATACTTGATTGATACTGTGAGTTCCCATAATTTCATAGACCCTGAATTGGTCAGGCATTTAGGGTGTACAATCAAGTCTACAAAATCTCAATTAGTAGCTGTTGCTAATGGAAATATGATGGTAGATAGGGTATGCACAATCAATTGGTTGCTACAGGGTGCTGAATTTTCAGCAGAGTTTTTGCTGTTACCTTTATCTCTTGCGGAGTAGTGTTAGGAGTACAATGGCTACTAATACTTGGGGACATTAAGATGAATTTTAGGAAGTTGACTATAGAGTTCTGGTACAAAGGAAGGGAACACCTTCTTAGAGGTGCTGTGTTGATAGTCAGGTGAAGGTACAAGCTTAGAAATTGGTCAAGCATACATGGATCTATCTCAATTATGCATGATACAGGTGGTCCCTATGGGTAGTACAGAAGAACAGTGGCATGCTATTAAGGCTGAGGAGGAACCTGAGACAGATGCCAGGCTAGTAGAATTACTAGCTGAGTATTCCGGACTGTTTGAAGAGCCTGCTGAATTACCTCCTTCTAGGGGTGTTTTTGATCACATGATTGTTCTACAAAATGGTACTGAGCCTGTGAATAAAAGGCCCTATAGGTATCCTTCAGTTAAGAAGGATATTATTGAAGGTCTTGTACAACAAATGCTGGACCAAGGCATCATTCAACCTAGTTGCAGTCCTTTTGCTTCGCTAGTGGTCCTAGTAGGTAAGAAGGATGGTTCATGGAGGTTGTGTGTTGACTATAGAGATTTGAATATTTACACTGTAAAGAACAAGTTTCCCATTTCTATTGTAGAAGATTTGCTAGATGAGCTTGAGGGTTCTAAGGTCTTTTCTAAAATAGACCTAAGGTCTGGATATCATGAGCTCAGAATGGCCAAGGAAGATGTGCCTAAAACTGCCTTCAGAACTCATTCTAGACATTTTGAATATCTGGTAATGCCATTTGGTCTTTCAAATGCTCCTGCAACTTTTCAAGGATTGACGAACTTTGTTTTTCAAAAGTTTCTCAGGAAACATGTGTTGGTTTTTTTGATGACATTCTCATATACAACAGCACTATAGAGGATCACTTAACTCATTTGAAGTCTGTTTCTGTGGAGATGAGTAAACATCAGCTCTTTGCAAAAAGAAGCAAATGTTTCTTTGGAGTTCAGAGGATTGAATATTTAGGACATTTCATTACAACTGAAGGAGTGTCTACTGATCCTCAAAAGATAAAAGCAGTCCAGAACTGGCCTACACCAACAACTCTCAAACAACTTAGGGGATTTCTGGGCTTAGCTGGTTATTATAGAAGATTTATTAAAGGTTTCGGGGTGATTTGCAAACCCCTAACTGATCTCACTAAGGATGGGTTCAAATGGTCGACTTGCAGATGCAACTTTTGCAGCTCTTGAAAAAAGCACTCACCCAAGCTCCTAATCTGGCTCTACCAGATGCTACCAAGACTTCCATTGTAGAAATTGATGCCAGTGGCTATGGCATTGGAGCAATACTTATGCAGGAGGGGCACCCAATAGCTTTTATTAGCAAAGCTTTATCACCAACGCATGCAGCTTTATCTGTCTATGGTAGAGAGTTGTTGGCCATGGTACATGCAGTAACAAAATGGTCACAGTATTTGTTGGGACAGAAATTCATCATCAGAACTGATCAAAAGGGCTTGAAGTATCTTATGGAGCATACTCTACACACTAATTCCCAACTGTTGTGGCTAACCAAACTAATGCCATTTGATTACTCAATAGAGTACAAGAAGGAGGGGAGAACAAGGTAGCTGATGCCCTCTGTAGAGTAACTGGAGCTGAATTATTGGCACTGATGGTTTCATCTGGTGATACTGAGCTTTTCCAGGGTATAGTTGATAGTTGGGAATCTGATCAGGAGCTGAAGCAACTCATTGAAGAAGTCCTAGCTGATTCACATACTCACAAACAATTAGTTCACATGGTTTCAAGGTCAGCTAAGAAGGAAGGGGTCAGATTGGTGATTGGCAAGGTGTCGGAATTGAGAAGAACAATTATAACCTTGTGGCATGCAACTCCTCAAGTTGGACATTTAGGTGTTGAAGCTACCCTAAGGAGACTACTCACACTCTTCTATTGGAAGAACATGAGGGAGGAGGTAAAAGACTTTGCGCAGAAATGTGATGTCTGCCATAAGAACAAATTTGACTTGGATGCTTATCCTGGTTTGTTACAACCATTACCTATTCCAGATGTAGTGTGGTCTCAAATTAGTATGGGTTTCATTGATGGCCTTCCTAAGTCAAATGGCTATGAGGTTATACTAGTAGTGGTGGACAGGCTTAGCAAATATGGTCATTTCATTCCGCTGAAGCACCCTTATACTGCCCAATCAGTCGCTCAAGTATTCTTAGACACTGTGGTGAGATTACATGGCCTACCTGATACTATTACTAGTGATCGAGATGCTGTCTTTCTCAGTAATTTCTGGAAAGAGCTGTTCTCACTGCAAGGAGTTCAATTGAATACCTCTTCTGCATACCATCCTCAATTTGATGGGCAGATTGAGGTGTTGAACAGAAGTCTAGAGACCTACTTAAGGTGCTACTGCAATGAAGATGCTGCTAACTGGTACTCTTGTTTGCCTACTAGTATAACACTTCATTTCACTCAGCCATACAGACCACCCCTTATTTATATGGCCGACCACCTCCCTTACATTTACCCTACTTGCCAGGGGAGTCAGCTTCAGCGGAAGTTGATAACACCTTGATCAACAGGGAACTAAAACTGCAGCTACTAAGCATCATATGAGAAGAGCTCAACATAGAATGAAGAAACAAGCAGATTCGCACAGGAGTGATAAACAATTTGATGTAGGTGGTTGGGTCTATCTAAAAGTCCAGCCTTATAAGCAAGTGACTATATTCAACCATTCATCCCACAAATTAGCTTCTAAATACTATAGCCCTTTCCAAATTTTTAAACGAGTGGGTTCAGTTGCCTACACTTTATTACTTCCTGCTGGAGTTAAGATTCACCCAGAGTGCACGTTTCACTGTTGAAAAAATGCTATGAAGTTTCATCTCAGATTTCTTATCCCCCTAGTTATTGATTTGGCGAGCCCTTATTGTCCTGATCCTGAATTAATCTTACAAAGGAGAATAGTGAAGAGGGGAAACAAAGCTGTTGCACAAGCCTTAGTTAAGTGGCAAGGATTCCCTACTGATGCTGCTACTTGGGAGTTTGTTACTATCCTACAAACGAGGTTTCCTTCTTTTGATCCTTGTGGTCAAGGATCTTCGATTGGCGGGAGTACTGATACACGATTATAAATGTAAGCTCAAACACAGAAGAATCAGTAGTGGACTCAAAAGTTAGTTAGTCAAAAGTTAGTTACTAGGAGGGAACGTTAGTTACAACTAGTTGTGGTAGTTAGCATAACAGAATTCTGTTAGAAGTTCTGTTAGAAGGGAATCCAGCTTTACCATTCTGAATACATGTAATCAGTATATATAAGAGTTGTAATCAGTGTTGCGATCTTTGAAATTCCTGCAATCGTGTAACAATTTGAGGTTAAATATTGTGATCAGTTGCATTTCACATGTGAAGCAGCAATATGCGTGTTTTTGAGGGAGTAATAAGGGGTTACTGCTAATGCATTTGTATCTGAGCTAGTCTTGGACAAGCGCATTGCGTGTGTACCGCATATGTATGAGTATAAGCTTTTTAAGAAATACATAAATATTATTAAAAAATATTTTTGAGTTATAAAGTGAGAACTAAAGAAAAAAAAATTGAAATTCCTGAAAATGATGAATGTTACTCTCATTTAACCAGCACATCAAAGGAGAAAACCACACCAAACAAAAGTTGATCCATCATGTGTTATATCATTATTTATCCTCAGTACATAAATCATCATGTGTATGAATTTCTTTCATCTCTCTCGTGCCATATTAATCCTCCATGTAGGCTCGAAATGTTGACAAGATTGAAGGGATTGTTCTTTATACATATTCGACAAACAAAGATAAAAGAAAAAACAGACACATAGAAATTATTTGTCACTGAAAACAATTTTGTTTTGCCAGAATATTACTAATTCTTTCATTTTCAAAAGATTTAGTGTAGCAGTTTAGCTTTGTGCAATAAACTTAAAAAATAAATTAAGCATGCTGAACTGTTTAAAGAACAATGAATAGAAAGATTCTTTATACATATTCGACAAACAAAGATAAAAGAAAAAACAGACACATAGAAATTATTTGTCACTGAAAACAATTTTGTTTTGCCAGAATATTACTAATTCTTTCATTTTCAAAAGATTTAGTGTAGCAGTTTAGCTTTGTGCAATAAACTTAAAAAATAAATTAAGCATGCTGAACTGTTTAAAGAACACTGAATAATCAGTGCGAAAGATCCATGACACCATTCCTTAAAACAAAATAAAAAAAGAAAGAAAAAGGAAGATGATTGTATAATATTTCAAGTTAATGTTGTGCCATGATTATTCTCTCGTAATATGATCACTGTATACGCAAATATGAAGCGCAATCCCACATTCCTATTCCATATTACATAGAATTACCTAAATGAAAGAACACTAACTTTGGCCCTTATAAGCAGTGAAAAGAGAATCAAGTCACTTGCTTTTTAACTTTTTTTTTTTGATAACCGAGAAATCCGTCCGGGGCCGATCCTTTGGACCAACCACAGCCTTCGAAACTCGGTGGATAATGGGCCCGCCCCTCTACCCTTCTCCACTTAAATACCAGGCTTCGCTTTGCATGGTGTGGGGGCTTGAACCTGTGACCTGAGACACAAATCCACCACCCTTTGCCACTTGATCTTGGCCCTGGGGGCACTTGCTTTTTAACTTTTACAATAGAAAAACAAGACTATAAAATTCTAAAATGGATTCTTGTACGTTTCTATTACTGTGTCCCACCAACTTCACCCCTAGTGAGTTGGTCGAGTCATAGAAGCTGAAAGGATTTCGCAAGGGTGAATGATATCAGATGGCTTTGAAAGAAAATCTATTTTTAAGTGGAAAATTACATTACATGATCATTTCAAAAGAATATAGGAATGTGAAACCCACTATGACAGCAAAAACGAGAAGATAACATGTTGAGAAAGAATATTAATGTTAGCTTTAGAAGATGAAAAGTATGATGGAAACAATACAGTAATAAATTTCTTACAATTAAAGGCTAATGTTTAAAAGTTTAAGATTTCAAGTCAAACTTTCTAATATAATTTTATATATTACTCCCTCTGTTTCAATTTAGATGACACACTTTCCTTAGTCCGTTCCAAAAAGAATGACACGTTTCTACAATTGGAAATTATTCAACTTTAAGCTCTTCATTTTACCCATGTTACCCTTAATGAGAAGCTTTTATAGCCATACAAATGTCATGGCCCCGTAAAGCTTTTACCCCTTAAGCTTTTAAGACCACAAGTTTTAGAAGTCTTTTTTTTTTCTCTTAAACTCCGTGCCGAGTCAGACTACTTCATCTAAATTGAAACGGAGGGAGTAATATTAAGGGTAGAATGGTCGTTTATCTTTTAATGGGCATTATGGTAATTCAAATTTGAACTTAGAGGCTTCCCACATTTAGTCTAGTATAGAAGTTATAGATGTACACTGCAAATCCTTTGCTTATTTAAGCATAGTCAACTACCAAAATAAATATTATTGCCTTTGTCACTTTTTGACGGGCAATAACAAAGTGACATAGCTAGATAGAGCAACTCAACGTCTTAACATGTCATTATTTGATAAGCAACTTGACATGTCATTTTCACTAGTCTGATACATATTTCATAAATTGACTAGATGATTGAACTTACCTAGGGGTGTCAAGGGTTCGGTTCGGCCGATTATTTTATAAAATTTGTACTATACCAAATTTTCGGTTATTCTATTATGTATAACCAAAATTAGACTTTTCGGAACCATCTCAATCATATCGGTTTCTCTTCGGTATCGGTACAGTTCGGATTATTTTCGGTATTTTTTTAAATGACATGTAAAAGTCACGGGTAGAAGTAGAATGCAATAACATATATACTTTTATATGACTTAACAAAATTCTTTAGACATTTTTACTGTTTAAAGGGTGATGAATTAAGAAAACATGAAAAATGGCCATAATATAGATCCATCAACTATTCTACATCAACATAAAAAAAAAGCAAAAAAATATATATCACATGAGTGAAAAGATACTAACCAAACTAAGACTCAAGAATAAAGTGTTTAGGAGATTAAATAGTCAAAAAAATAAATCCAAATCATACGAAAGGAAACATATTCAATACATTACAGTTTGCTGCTTATAATCGCTAGAATCCTTATGTCTTGCTAGTGAATATGCTGGAAATAATTTAGTTTCAATAATAGTAGCATAATAGGTTTGGGAATTTGGATTTTGAGTTTTAAATACTTGTTGGCTTGTAACGTTTTCATAATTCCAAGGTTCGCGAAAAAAATTAATGCTTTTTTATTTTTAAACCTAATATATAAATATATTTTTCACATGTGAATTTATTCGGTACGGTTTGGTATATGTTTGGTTTACTTTCATAAAATCAAAAACCTCCCCTAATTATCCGTACGGTTATAGATTAATATAAAAACCTACGGTTTTATTAAAAGAAACCTAAAAATGGTTCGGTACGGTACGGTACGGTTCGGTCGGTTTAGTCGCTTTTAAAATATCCATTGATACCCCTAAACTTACCAAACGAAAAAAGAGGGTGAGGTAGAGCATATATATTATGCTGTATTTTTAGCTCAACTAGCAACGTAGGAGACACATACATTTTTGTGGTTGTGCTCCACTAGTGATGGATCTACTTTAAGAAGATAGTTTTGAAATTAGATGAAATGTAATGAACTATCTACAGAATTTTTGTGGTATGTGGTAACAGATATTCCAAATTTCAGGGTCTAACTGACAAGAAGTTTGACATCTTCATTGGTTCATCATGCTTTGTTGTAATTTATTCATACAGTTGAAGGCCCGCAACTTGGTTTTTCTGATGGAGATCATAAAAATTCCCGCACCATTAAAGGTGCCCCTCTTGAGTCACTGTTTGGACAGTTCTGTCTGCATGCTCTGTGGTTTGGTGATTGCAATATACGTGGTACTTTTCTGACTTTCTTGTTTCTTCAAGAGCAATTCAAATACATTACCTTTTCCGTGGTATATTCCTGCAATCATGTTTACTTTTGATTTTATTTTTCCCTAAGGTTTTTGTTTTCTATTGGTGTCTATTAGCTATAGCTGTATTCTGGATAGAGTTCATACGGGAAGTTCGCTGGTGTTGGGAAGAGTCACAGCCAGTACCTAGAATGCCATCTAATTGTGTAATTGATCTGTCTACCTGTCTGATTAACCAGAAACTACACATGGTAAGTAACCTCTGGAGTTTGATGCTTTGCTCATAGACTAGAGAATTGAATAATATTGAGCTTGAAATTTCATGCCCATAGATTCCATGAGGATGTCTGTATATGCCACTAAGAAGTTGTGTTATTCAGCATTTAGATTGTCTAAGTGTCGCGTTTGTTTCCCTCTTTTGCTCCTTCCTATGCCTTCCTGTTCTATCCTCTTGTGGTTAATTTTGAAGTCCACCCACGCATATCATTGCTGTACATGCAGACAATCTGATAGTGGAACTAATAGTGAATGTACAATATGACCCGACCTTACCAGATATGGATAATTATGTCAACTTTTTCAGCTTATTCTATGGTGTTCTGTAATTTTGCATAGATTTTCATGATAATCTGTTGCCCAGTTCACTTATAAAGAGTGAAATCTTTCTTTGGGAGAAGGTGAAACTGTACAAAATCTTAAATTATAGTGAAAGATCAAGTTTTTGAGTCTTCTAACTGATTGTGTTCCTCTGCGTTTTATCTCTAGTGGATTTTCTCTTTTGAAGATATGGTGATGAAATATTATCTATCTGCTCTAATTGTTTTTTTTCTTCTCTCAAATGTGTAGCTTTCAATTTGCATTAATAAAAAGCGTCAGCAGGAACAGGAGAGTCCAAAGGGCAGTGAACAAAGTTTTTTTCCTGCTCATGTTAAGGTATTATAGTATCAATAAATGCTATCATTTCAAGTGTTTAAGAATGTCAAAACAGTGTTATGGCTGTGTGCCTGACAGGAAACCAATTAACCAATGTGATGTAGGAAGAGACTCAGGTCAAACGTTGTTTATCTCCTCGTGATGGAAAGACTCAGACTTCTTCTGGAGAACGTGACAGGTGAAAAGCAAGTGAGAACCTTTTGTGTTAATGTTGAATGATAATTGTCGGTGGACCATGTCTTTCCAAAGTAGGTTATTTCAGTTCTTCTGCCTTTTGGTAGTGCTTTTATTCATTCTTGCATTCCAGTCTCCGGATGTTAAGCTTTGGGAATCTAAAGTTATATTCCGAGAAGTTCATTGCAGTCGTTATCAAAATTACCTTGGCCTTTACCTTAGTTTATTTGTTTTCTTGTGATGGAGGACTATAATTCTCCTGTAATTCCAAAGCATGGTGATTGTCTTGACACATTCTAAAATATGTCATGAATTTTTGGATGTTTGTCAGATCTACTTTCATTCATTTGTTTTCTAATTTATGAATAACATCATAAGATTGAGATTATTGGATATGGTGGTTTTTGGCTTGATGTGTTAGGTATAGCCTAATGTGTTTTCCTAGAGAAATATTTTCCTGTGTTTGGTTGCCTTAACCTGTTGAAAAAAATTCCTTCGTGATATACTTGTAGAGCAAAATGACTTGCTCCATGCTTCCCAATTATTGCAAAGGGGATTTTTTCAACAGGTTAAAGCAACCAAATACTGGAAAATATTTCTCTAGGAAAACACTTTAGGCTATACCTAACTGCTAACACATCCAGCCAAAAAACACCATATCCACCTCAATCTTATGATGTTATGCATAAATTAGAAAACAAATGAACGAAAGAAGTAGATCCGACAAACATCCAAAGATTCAAGTCATATTTTAGAGTGCGTCCGCACAATCACTATGCTTTGGAATTACAGGAGAACTATAATCCTCCATCACAAAAAAACAAATAACATAAGGTCAAGATACTTATAATAGCAACTGCAATGAACTTCTTGGAATATAACTTTAGACTCCCAAAAGCTTAACATATCTTACTTCGTCTTTCTGAAAAAATAAATAAATTATCAACAACTTCATACAATTTGCTTCAAGCAGCTGTAATGCTTGACACTAGCATCAGCACCGCCTTCTTACCCCATCTAGAACCTTTAATATTCACGTAAGCCACCTGATTATGTGTCCAACCAAATGCTGGAAAATGATCTAGAAAATAGTTTTCTAAAGTAAGGCAATTTTCACCAAAATATATTTTCCATTAAAACATTTACCAATACACGTGCACACAGTATATGAGAATATTCCCATTATTTGCTACACATTTAAGGGGAAATAAATTAATGCAAAAGTTCTGGTACTGACGGTCCTGTTTTATATCCTAATTTTTAAAACTTATGATGGCCTTTTAGACAATATTCATCCGAAACACTTAAAATGTGGTATTACGTGAAGGTGGGCTTGTCAGTTCCCCCCCTCCCCCCTAACCTTTTATCTCATAAGGAGAAACAGGCTGATCCTTGACTAATCCTAATCTGTTCTATAGATTTAAAGTGTATAGTCTTCTATGACATCTTTCTGTTGGTCTTAGCTTCTATTGTTTGAGTTTTAAGGTAATCTCAACTAGCCTAGGTATAGTCCTTCCAGTTTTTCCTTCATTTACTTTTGAACCATATATTTTTTTTTTTGATGAAATAAGGTGTTTCATTAGCAAAAGGCATCAAGGGGATGCAAGTTACAAAAGTAATGAAATGCAGAGAAGAATAAAAATTTGTAGCTCCCTTTACAGTGTCAATCTAAGACCAGGGAGCTAACAAAGTCCAAAAATTGGTCAGTGCTAGTTACAGAATCTAATTTAGTCCAACAAAAAAGATTGAGTAGGCATATGGCTTTGAGAGTATGATTTGGAGTTGAGATTCCATCAAAACATCTTCTATTCCTTTCATTCCATAAACACCAAAAAATAGCACCCGTGATCATCAACCAGATTTTTTTGATGGTCTTGTCAACTCTCCAAAAACTCCAGCTCAAGTGTGCCTCTTTCATATTCTGTGGCATGACCCAAATCAAGCCGAAAATGCAGAGGAACATATTCCAAAGGTCAGAAGCCACAGTGCAAAAAAAAAAACAGGTGGTTGACAGTTTCTTCATCTCTCAAACATAGATAACACCTGTTGACCAACTGA